>CM052447.1:32073414-32091201 GCA_028533085.1 Varecia variegata | reverse complement strand
GCTGCGGCTGCAGGACGGACGCCAGGTGCCCCACAGCTGCCGCCGCTACCGGCTGGCCGCCATCGCCAACTTCTCGGCGCTCGGGCTGGAGCCGGGGCGCGACGTGGACCTGGAGCAGCTGGAGCAGGAGAGCTGCCTGGACGGCTGGGAGTTCAGCCGGGACGTCTACCTGTCCACCATCGTGACCGAGGTGGGTGCCAGCCCCTTCTGGGGCCGAGGTGGGGACCGGGAAGTGAGCGACCCTCCGCCTGCGTCAGCCCCCTTGAGACTCCCTGCAGCGCCCGGGCCAGCGCCTCCCCGGCTCACACCTGCCTGGTTGTGTTTCTAGCAACAGGTGCGCCCTCCACAGAGCAGGACTCGCAGGACTGGCTCGGGGCTCGCTCCTGGATGGTTTCTGTCCAGGAAGGGGGTGATGGAGAAGAGACTGTTGTGCCCAACTGTCTTTTCCTTTCCGAGTTTCACAATAGATGAAGTTTCCCCAGGGCCTAGATGCTGCCTGGGGAGGCCCAGCCCCAGACTGCGCAGACCAACCGCCTGAGTCACCTTACTGCCAGGGGTGGGAGGAGGGGTGAGGGACTCTGCTGAGCGGAGATGCAGATGCACAGAACAGTCTGTGGCCTGTTCCCCGGCCACAGCCTTCTGGAGGTGTGAGGATGTGTGCCACTCTGCCACGTACCTTGTGGGGAAGCTTGGGGTCCTGCCCCCAGGCCCCAATGTCTCCGAAAGGAAGCAGAGGGCCTGCTGGTGCTGGTTGGGTACAAGGAAGCAGAGAAGGCACAGCCCTGGCCCCAGGGCACTCATGGCGGGGCGGACCCACTGAGACTCCTCTGAGCATAGGGCCAGCGAGTGGGCAGGGACTATGGCTTGTGCTGCCAGCCCCACAGCATGCTAAGGGGTTGGTGGCAGGTTTTCTAAGTTCCAGGAATCAGGACACACTTCTCCCGCTATTTTTCCTGTTCCATATCTGGTAGGGACCAGGATATGCTGGATCAGGGCACACCCTCCTTCTGGCGGGAGCATACTCACAGCCTAGGTAGGTAGGATTTCCCTGCCTCTGGCCCCTCCTCTGCTCTATGTTCCTCCCAAGAAAAACCTAAGAGTGGCCTCTGCTGGTCCTCTAGCCCTTTCCCTCTGTGCAATGTGACAGTCATCAGACATTGTGCCTGGCCTTGTGCTGGGCACGGGCCCTGCCCTCAGAGCTCAGATGCTGTGTTCAAGAGTGCTAATATCAGCCCTGGGTAGCAGTGGCGTTCTGGAGCCCGATTTCCAATCCTGGCTGGCTTGCTGTGTGGCCTGGGGTAAATAAATTACCCTCTCTGTGGGATAACAAGCTAAGGAAATGCTCCAAGATGGGGTGATAAAATCTGAGCTGAGTCTGAAAATATGAGTGGTACCTGTCTAGGCAGAGGACATGGCAGATCCTGGGAATGGAATTCCCACAGATCAGGGTGGCTGGAGCTCAGGGAGGACAGGTGAGAGTAGAAATTCCCCCAGGGGCCAGTTGATAGTGGCCCTTGTAGGTATATTGAGGAGTTGACTTTATTCTGAGGACAGCAAGGAAATAGTAAGGGTTCTAAGCAGGGCCAGATTTGTGTTTTTAGAAAGACCCTACTCTAGCTGCTATGAAAAGCAAAAAGACCAGTGAGCAAACTGTGGAAGTCCCCTCTGCAACAGAATGGTGGCCAGCCAGGCATGTGGCTGTGGAGACTGCAGGGCCCGTAGGAAGGGGGCTCAGCCTGTGGACAGCCCTGGACACCCCTCCCCACAGGCGTCCGCACTGTGCCTGCCCTGGGCCCTGAGGTGGCCGTGCCTCTCTGGCTTTGACCCCCTTCCCGTAGCCTGGCTTGGGGGCATCTAAGACCAGGCCCAGCTCATCCTACCTTGATCCCTGGAAGTGTCATCAGCACCTGAGACAGAGGATGAGCCCACTGGCTGCAGCCGCCCCTACCAGCTGGGCTGGCCTGTCTGCTTGCCACTCCTTCACCGGTTTTATTCACCTGGGGATGGGGGCGTAGACACCGGCCTCCAAGTCTGTAGCTACGCACGTTTGCCGGTGTGCTCACAGGGGGCACACACTCACACAGGCACCGGGATTTGCTTTTTCAGCAGACTTTCCCTTCCTTGCTTCATTGCTGGTGGCGGGAGCAGTAAAAGCCAACTGGGCAGTGGTGGTCGGGAGGAGGAGGAAGGAAGTGAGCACCAGGGTGAGCAGGATCGGGTGGCTCTCCCAGAGGGGTGGTGGCACAAGGAATGCTGGAGTCAGACTGATTCAAGGGCCAGCTGTGACTCCACCACCAACCATCTGGCTGACTTTCGGCAGGTTACATATATGCTCAAAGCCTCAGTTTCTTTATCTGTACAGCGAGGACACATGCATATGCAAAGATGCTCAAGTCACTAATCATTAGGGAAATGCAGATCAAAACCACAGTGAGATACCACCTCACACCCATGAGGACGGCCACTATCAAAAAACAGAAAATATCAAGTGTTGGTGAGGATGTGGAGAAATTGGAACTCTTGTGCACTGCTGACGGGAATTTAAAATGGTGCAGCTGCTGTGGAAAATAGTATGGTGGTCCCTCAAAAAATTAAAAACAGACTTACCATATGATCCAGCAATGCCAGTTCTGGCTGTGTGTCCAGAGTAATTTAAAGCAAGGTCTCAAGGAGACATTTGCACGTGTCCATAGCAGCATCATTCATAATAGCCAAAGGTAAAAGCAACCTGGATGTTCATCAACGGATGAATGGACGAACATAATGTGACGTACACATACAACGTTACAATGTTATATATACAATGTTGTAATATCATTCAGCTGTAAGAGGGAAGTAAATTCTGACACAGGCTACAACATGGATGAACCGAGGATATTATGCTTAGTGAAATAAGCCAGTCACAAGAAGACAAATACTGTATGATTTTATTTACATGAGTTATAAAGAGTAGCCACACTCACAGAAATGGAAAGTAGATGGTGGTTGCCAGGGCCTGGGAGAAGGGAGGAGCGGGGTTTGTTTAAGGGCATAGAGTTTCAGTCTTGGAGGATGAAAAGAGTTCTGGAGATCGATCACACAGCAGTGTGAACGCTATTGAACTATACGCTTAAAAACACTTAAGATGACGGGCTGGGCGCAGTGGCTCACGCCTGTAATCCTAGCACTCTGGGAGGCCGAGGCGGGAGGATCGCTCAAGGTCAGGAGTTCAAGACCAGCCTGAGCAAGAGCGAGACCCTGTCTCTACTAAAAATAGAAAGAAATTATCTGGCCAACTAAAATATATATACAAAAAAACTAGCCAGGCATGGTGGCACATGCCTGTAGTCCCAGCTACTCGGGAGGCTGAGGCAGGAGGATTGCTTAAGCCCAGGAGTGTGAGGTTGCTGTGAGCTAGGCTGACGCCACGGCACTCACTCTAGCCTGGGCAACAGAGCGAGACTCTGTCTCAAAAAAAACAAAAAAACAAAACACTTAAGATGGGCCAGGCGTGGTGGCTCACACCTGTAATCCCAGCACTTTGGGAGGCAGAAGTGGGAGGATCACTTGAGGCCATGAGTTTGAGACCAGCCTGTGCAACATAGAAAGACACTGTCTCTAGAAAACATTAAGAAAAATCAGCCAGGCATGGTGGCGTGCACCTGTAGTCCTGTTACTTGGGGGGCTGAGGCAGGTGGGTCCCTTAAGCTCCAGGAGTTCAAGGTTGCAGTGAGCTACAGTCACATCGCTGCACTTCAACCTGGATGACAGAGCATCTTGAAAAAAAAAATTGGTTGAGATGGTAAATTTTAGGTTATGCATATTTTGTCACAATTTTTAATAGGGATAATAAGAGTGCTCACCTCATCTGAGTTGTTGGGAGGACGCAGTAAGATCACACCACACACTCCGTCCTGCGGGGGCCAGCGCAGAGTCTGGCACCAGAAAATGGGCACCACAGGTGTGTGGGGAGCAGTGGTCAGGGCAGGACCTCAACACCCGCTTGCCTTCGCCTCTGGCTGGGCAAGTGGGCACAGTGGGCGCTGTCCTAAGGTCCAGGTTGTGGCCAGTACAACAGGTGACGAGAGTTGCTGGAGGCTGAGCCTCTCTCCCCACAGTGGCAGCTCTGGGCTTAGCTCCAAATCCGTGCTGACGTGGCCAGGGCCAGTGGGAAGAACGGCCTGGGCTCCCCCACACGGCCAGGCCCAAGGCCCCTGAGCAGGCTCTGTGCATCCAGCCCACACGCTGCAGGTAGAGGGTTGTCCTCCACTTGTATCTCCGCCTTGCACCGCTGGGCCAGGATCTCCCAAGGGGCATACTCTTGGGGACAGAGACGCCTGCCTGAACTGCCCCCGACCCCTCCACGGGAAGAAAGGTCAGCCAAGAACCCGAGGATGGCACGTGCTGCTGTAGAAATGCCTTTCACAGTATGCCAAGAGGTAGGAAGCTGGTGTCGGAGTTGGGATCTGAGCACGTTTGTCTGTGTGCGCATGCGCACAAGGTATTTTCCTTCCTCAGGGGCCGATGGGGAAGTCCAGTTTATTTGTCCTGTGCAGTTACCAAGAATCAAATTAACTTTTAGACTTTATTTTAAAATAATTTTTGATTTAGAGAAAACTTATCAAAATAGTTCAGAGAGTTCACATATACCCACTGATGTTAACAATTTAAACACCCATAATCCATTTATCAAGACGAGGAAGTTAACATTGGTTACAATAGTGTTAACTAAACTACCGACCTTGTTCAAATTTCACCAGTTTTTCCACTAATGTCCTTTTTCTCTTTTAGGATTCGAGTCAGAATTCCGCCCTGTATTTAGTTGTCATGTCTCAGTCTCCAGTGTGTGACCCTTCCTCAGTCTGCCCTTATCTTTGATGACCTTGATATTTTTTATGAGTTATTTTGATGAATGTCCCTCAATTTGGGCTTGTGTAGTTTTTCTCATGATTAGATTGAGTTATGTACTTTTTGGTTAGAATACCACGGAAAGGATGCCGTATCCTCAGGGCATCGCTACAGAGGACAGGTGACATCGCTATATATTATTACCGGTGATGTTAATCTTCATCACCTGGTTACGTTGATGTCTTCTGGATTTCTCCACTCTACGGTTACTATTTTTCCCTCCATAAGTAATAAATATCTTAAGGGAGATACTTTGTGATCATAGAAAGTCCTGTGTCCCCTAACTTTTTACCTGCTGATTTTAACATTCATCACTCGACCTTGACTGAAGCAACCGTGACTGTGGCGTTTGTCTGGTGATGATTCTGCAACTCCCACACTCCTCCTGCATTTGGGAGTTGGACTTCTGAAGAGATGGCTTCCCTCCACATCCACTCATCAATTTATGCAACTGTTAACTTACATCAGTGCAGGCTCATGCAAATTTATCTTACTCCGTCAGTTGTAATCTAATACTATCCTTATTTATTTTGTTGTTCTAGTTGTTCCAGCTGAGACCAGGCTACTTTTCCACTTTAGGAATAAAGGATGTAAAAACCCAGACTAAGGTCCTCCATCGTCTCTGACGTCAGGCCTGGGGGAGGCTGCGTGTGCCCCGGGGCAGGGGTGCCCGGCATGGCGAGTAGCTCAGGCTTCGCGGGGCTGCGGCTGGGCAGGGGCAGGAGCAGGGACTAGTGGGATCTGGGTTGGGCTGAAGCTCCTGTTGGAGAAAGAAGGGCCCCAGCATCCCAGACGGTCTGTCTGAGGATGGGGGCCTGGTCACCGAGACCCACCATGGTGGCCACACCCCGGTCTCCATGGGCATGGCCCCCCAAACAGCCCCTCAGTGCCAAGACCCCAGAGAGCACAGGCCCTACATGTGCCCGAGCTCAGAGGCCTCCTGCCCTGAGGCTGAAGGAGCAGGAAGGGCAGCAACTGCCCTGCGCTCTAGGGGCTTCCGTTCACCGGCGGGACCACAGGGCAAGCAGCAGAGGTGAGCCTGGCTCCTGGCCAGGGTCTAAGCATGGGCTGGCCTTTGCCGCAAGCATGTCCTCTTTGCCCATGGGACATCAACAGGTAGCCTTGACCCCCTAGTCCCCGGGCTGGGAAAACTGAGGCAGTCATCTTGGAGCCGGACACTGATTTCCCTAAGCCTCATGCTCCTAGGCCGTAGGGGAGCCTTGTGTGCTGAGGTCTAGCCTTCTCGGCAGGCCACAGTGGCCTGAGACAGGGCTGCTGCTGCCACCCTGCGTGTGCCTCTGTCCTCTTCTGCAGCTGGCTGTGTGGTCTAGGGGCCTGTGGGTGGAGGTGCTGGTGCGGGTGACATAGCCTCTGGCAAAGGGCCTGGACGTCTGCAGGCACCAGCCCTGTGCCACCTTTCCTGGGACCTGGGGTCAGGGCAGAGACGGCGGCAGGACGTACTGACTCCCCACCCACAGCCCAGGCCAGGGATGAGGAGGAGCCTGAGGGCTCAGCCCTGCTCACGCTGAGCTGCTGGGAGCCGAGACAGGCGGCACCTGGCACGTGGCCGGCCACCGTGTGGGACGTCACAGGGCAGCTCTGAAGCATGCGCCTCCCTGGGGTCTGGGGGCTCCGACAAAGGGGAGGGCTGTGAGCGAGGGGCAGGACGCTGCCCGCTGTGTGGAGACCGGCTGTCGGCCCGTCTGCATAGCAACCCAGTGCTCAGCCAAGTCCCTCCGGCAGATTCCAAAGGGGATGAAGCGCGAGGATCGCCAACCCAGCCAGTCCCAGCAAGGCTTTCATCTCCAGTCAACGCTTTAGAAAGCAGATCACACCGCAGGACAGACGAGCAGACTCAGGGGCTCGCCCTGCTCGGCCTGACCTGCTTCCCTGCTTCTCAGCCGCCTCACCCGGGAGTGTCTGCCTGTTGCCTCTCGGCTGTGTCGTCTGCAGCCGACACCAGGGACCTGAGTGTGTCTTTGTCCAGAGGCTGCTTCCCCTGCACCTCCTGCCAAGTTCCTGGGTACACAGACTTCGTTTGTGCCTCCCGGTGGGCAGCAGAACCCTCCGAGTCCAAGGTGGCGTGTTGACAAGAACAAGGCGTTGGCAGGGCTGGTTGGAGGAGCTCTGGTGCCCAGGCCTCTGGAAGGACTGTGGTTCCTCCCTGCGGCAGGACGCATCCGACTTAAGTTTAGGCGAATGCGGGCCTGCCGTGTCATCGAAAGCTGCAGCGTGGTTTCACGCGTGTCTCCGGAGCCCAGAAGAAAGGCAGGACCCCCTTGGGAATAGACGGTGAGGGGGGAATGGAGATTCTGGGCAAAGGCTGATGAGCCACAGGCCCTGGCGAGGGGCACAGACAGCCCAGGGCTGGCGGTCCCTGCTCCGTGTCTGCAGGGCCGGGGGCAGGTGCACGGCGGCACCTTCCAGAGCCTCCGCGGTGCCATGTGCTCACGACCGCAGCGAGGAGCCTGGTGGAGCTGTGGCGGGTCTAACACCAGGATTCAGGGGCAGAGCCAGGCCCCCACCCCGTCTCCCACTCAGACTCCCTGGGTCTGTCGCCTCGGCTCAGCCTCTAGTGACCACAGAACCCTTCACCGAGGCTTCTCCACCGATGGCGGCTTTTTCTTTACCTCTAATCGAAAGAAAGACAGAACATTTTAAGGTTTAGCAGCCTCCTGGCTCAGTTTTTTATAAATGGAAATATAAGTAGAAGAATTAAATAGCCAAAAAAGATTAACCCACAAAATGGGAGAAAATATTAGCAAATCACATATCTGATAAAGGACTTGTATCCAGAATATTAAAAGAACTCTTACAACTCAACAGTAAAAGACAACCTGATTTTAAAATGGGTACAATCGTTTGCCCCTTTTGGAGAATAGATATTTTTCCAAAGAAATACAAATAAATAAGCACATGGAAAGGTTCTCAGACTTCCAAAATGGCAGCGTGAGGAGCTCCGCAGACCTGTCCCCCGTGAAGCCACCATAACTGGTGGAAATTTTGTGCATATAAAATACACGCGCGCACACACACGCTTAGTCTCTGGAAATTGTCCTGAGGACATGCAGCAAATGAAGACACACTTATTCAGGAAAGTCTATTTCTTGGTAAGAACAGGAGTCTGCGTCACTTGTGTCACAACACGTCCACCTCCCTCCCCGCCTCCCTAGGGGGTGTGGCCAAGAGAACAGTCCTCTCTCTGCTCAGCTCCCAAAGGACACAGAGTCTCACCAAGGGGGACCACCAGTGCCCACCCCTCACCCACCTCTGCATCCTCCAGGTGCAACCAGGAGCCCGGAGGACCTCGTCCTCCACCCGGCCTCCACTCTCACGGTGGCAGCTGTGCCCTGGGTGCCACAGGTCAAGAATGTCGGGGCCTTGGTCTCCCTCATCCAGCCCATTCCCAGGGCAGTGGTTCCACAGCAGGAGAGCCGAGCCGAAAAGAACAGAGGCTGCCACCTCCACCCAGTGTCCTGCCCGTAAAGCAGGTGTCACCCTGAGGGGAATGGACCACTTCCCCTGCCCACGGTTCGGAGCCGTGGCTCAGAGATTTTGCCCAGGGGGAGAGAGTCCAAAAGTACAGAGAACGCTGACACTGTCTGCACAGGAACTAACTTTATCTGAAACAGAGTGTGTGGAAGGTCAAGCACAAGATTGCTCCGGAAAACAGGGAGATCTGGGTGGTGAGCAACCGAGAGGGTTCTGGTAGCTCCGTTAGAATAAGCAGCTATCCCACAGGGCAGCCGGTTTACCAGAAAGAACCAGAGAAACAAACAGCTAAGAGAAGCCCTTTTGCGCTAGAACAAGTCTTACAGACTTGTCTCAAAAACTTCTCTGGAAAGGGGCTTGAATTCCACTGGATTAGACTACGGGACAATTTATGCTCCAGGACATGGCTGAAATCAATAAAGTGACCGGCTGGCAACTAACGAGCTTAACTGCCGGGTGAGATACCAGCAGAGGCAGCTGAATAAAAAGATCAGGCAAATGAGGATGGGGGTTATCGGTACCCAGGGTTTCTTAATATGTTGTCTAAAATGCCCAGTTTTTAACAAAAAATTACAAGACATGCAAAGAAACAAGAAAGTATGATCCACACACAGTGGGAAAAAAACAGGCAACGGAAACTGCCTGAGAAGGCTCACATGTCAGATCTAACAAAGACTTAAAAGCAGCCGTTATAAATATGTTCAAAGAAGTCATAGAATCATGCCTTTAAAAGTAAAAGAAGAGGCCGGGCACGGTGGCCGTGCACCCTGGCCGCCCAAATTTTAGGAGCCCGAGGTGAGAGGATCGTTTTAGGCCAGGAGTTCAAGAGCTGCCTGGGCAACATAGCAGAGCCCTGTCTCTACAAAAAAATAAAAAAATTAGCCAGGCGTGGTGGCACGTGCCTGTAGTCCCAGCTACTCAGAAGGCTGAGGGTCGCTTGAGGTTGCAGTGAACTATGATGACGCCACTGCACTCCAGCCTGAGCAGCACAGCAAGACCCTGTCTCTAAAATAATAAGTAAATAAAATAAAAGAATGTATAATGACTATCTCATCAAAGACAGAATACCAATAAAGAGATAGAAATTACATTTGTATAAAAAAGAACTGAATAGAAATTCTGGAGTAAAAATGTACAATAACTGAAAATAAAAATCCACTCGAGGGCCTTAACAGGTAGAAGAATGAATCCGCAAACTTGAAGATACAGAATTGGAAACTATGCAATCCTAAGCACAAAGAGAAAAAGAGGAATAAAAAAATGAACAGCGCCTCAGAGAACTGTTGGGCACCAGTAAGCACAGAACGCGGGCAGGACGGGGTCCTAGAAGGAGAGAGAGAGGAGCAGGAAGAAATTCTCAAGGAAATAATGGCTGAAAACTTCCCAGATTTGTTGGGAAACATTTATGTACACAATCCTGGTACATTGTGGTAAAACTGCAGAAGGACAGAGAGAAAGGGACAATTCAAGCAGCAAAAATATGACTTAGGTACAAGGGGACTGCAGTGAGATTAATGTGTGACTTCACATTAGAAGTCACGGAGAACGGAAGACAGAGGCTGGCACTAGGTGCTGAAAGGTAACAACCACCAGTCAGGAATCACATCTCCAACAAAACCATTTCCCAGAAATGAGATAAAGACATTCTGAAATACACAAAACTGAGCGAATTTGTTTCTAGCAGAGCTGTCTTACAAGAAATATTAAAGGAAGCTCTTCAGGAATAAATTTAACCAAAAAATTGCAAAACTTATACTTTGAAAACTACAAAATGTCATTGAGAGAAATTTTAAAAGACCTAAATAAATGGGAAAACATGCCATGTTGTGTTCATGGAGCAGAAAACCTGCTGTTAGGATGGCAATACTCCCCAAATTGATAAACACACTCAGTGCAAAGATGTTCAACATCTTTAGTCATTAGAGACATGCAAATGAAAACTACAATGAGATACCTCTTCGTACGCACTGGGATGGCTAAAATTAAGGACACGATAGCAAGTGTGGAGAAATTGAAACCCTCATTCATCACCGCTGGGAACACAAAATGGTGGAGCCACTTTGGAGAGCAGATGGGGAGTTCCTCAAACGGTTAAACGTGGATTTGCCAACATGACCCAACCATTCCACTACTGCCTGTATACCCAAGAGAAATAAAAACATATGTCCACACAAAATTTTGTATATGAATATTCACAGCATTATTCATAGTCAAAAAATGTAAACAACCCAAATATCTTCACCTGGTGAACAGATAAATAAAATGCGGTATACCCATACTGTGGAATATTATTCAACCATGAAAAGGAATGAGGTCCTGACACACGGTACAGCAGCATGGATGGACCTTGAAAACATTATGCTACATGAAAGAAGCTGCTCACAACAGACCACATATGGCACGATTCCATCTATATGAAATGCCCAGAATAAGCAGATTCATAGACTCATAAAGTAGATTAGTGGCCGCCAGGGGCTGGGAGAAGATAACAGGGAGTGACTGCAGTGGGTATGGGTTTCTTTCAGGGGTAATGAAAATGTTCTAAAATTAGATACTGTGCTAGGTGTGGAGGCTCATGCCTAGAATCCCAGCATTTTGGGAGGCAGAGGCAGGAGGATCACTTGAGGCCAGGAGGCCAAGACCAACCTAAGCAACATAGCAAGACCTCGTCTCTACAAAAAGTATTACTGAAAAATTAGCTGTGCATGGTGGTGCACACCTGTAGTCCCAGCTACTCAGGAAGCTGAGTCAGGAGGATCGCTTGAGCCCAGGAGTTTGAGATTGCAGTGAGCTATGATGATGCCACTAAACTCCAGCCTGGATGACAAAGAAAGACCCTGTTTCAAAAATAAATAAGGAAAGAAATAAAAAGAAATACAATTAGATAATGCTGGTGGTTGCACAACTCTGTGAGTATACTAAAAACAACTGAATTGTACACTTTAAAAAGAATAAATTTTATGGTATGTAAATTATATCTCAGTAAAGCTGTTATAAACAAAAAGAATTCAGTAGCCAGAGTTTTTTGTTGTTGTTTTTGTTTCTGCAGATGGTAAGAGATTTTCAGCTTTAAATCACAATCAAGTTATAAAGATGGAACTGGGGTAGATGCATATTCTATTATTAACTAACTATTATTAATACTTTTCTTTCCCCCTGGAATGAAGGATAACTATAGAAGACATGATAGAAATCTATTTTTCATTCTTAAATGGACCATTGCTAATCTTTCATGCACAGTCATCTCTGGGATTGAAGTGCCTTTATAAAGGGATTTAATACCTTGTGGAAAGAGCGTTTCTAGTTTTTAGTAATGGAATGGAAGAGTTTTTACTCCTTAAAATTTCCCCTGCCTGCTCAGGGGAAATACAACCTGCTGCACGTACTCCGGGTTTTGCTCAGACACAGGTGAGGCAACTGCCACTTATCGAGGCCCCTGATGTGTGCGACACCCCACTGACGTTTCCTGCCCGAGGCGCACAGCAAACCCAGGGCGGGTGTTACTGTCACCTCTTTGGAGACAAGAAGCAGGCCGATAGGGTGAGTGAGCGAAGTCACACAGCCACAAGTGGCAGAACCCGAGGAACCTGCGCTCTTTGCCCAACCCCCAGGCTGCCTTCCAGAGTGTTCCGTTCCAGCAGGTCAGAGGAGCTGCACTTATCTTTATGATCCTTTACGGCTTTGGCAAAAGTGAAAATTGCCAGACTTTGGCTACTCAGAGTTCAAGGTGAGGGTGATTTTCGAAGTACAGTGTGATACTCCCCAGCCCAGAACCCGACATTTTCCAAACTGATTCTCTGTTATTCCTAATCGTTCGACATGCATTCGTCAACAACTTGTTAAGCATCCACTGTGTGCCTAGCCCTGTGTATTGGCCATCTAAAACACGATTATACAGACTGTTCAGGTTTTAAAACTCTGTGCTTATGTTGGAGGAGGATGAGGAGACGGCGCCTCTTTTCCTCTAGCCAGACGCCAGGGCAAAGCGGCCCAGAACACAGCCTGCCCCGCCCGGGACTGCACGGCTCCTGCATGCACACGTGCACGTCTGATCCCTGCCGTGAAGCGTGCTCGACCTTAGCCTCGTGGGGGCAGGGAGCACGTCTCTCCTGCGCCCCACGCAGAGCCTGGCCCGGAGCAGGTGCTGCCCGTCAGCGCTGAGTGAGCGCACCGGGAAACCGGGCCGCTGGCTGCCTGGCCCGTGCCCTCATCTCCTCGTGTGTCAGACGAGAGGAGAGTCCCCATTCCCCACGGCGACTCTGGGATTCCGTGAGACGACACACGCGCGCGGTGGGCACCCAACACACCGTGCTTGTCACTCCTGTCACTGTCACTACGAGCAGGAGTGACGGGCACATTCTTCTATGCCCAGAGAGGCCTCCCATACCCTATGACCTTGGGACCTGGATTTTGTTTCTTAAAGCAGAGATGAAGGCCACAGGCCAACTGTAACTCCCGGAGCTCGCTCTGCTCTGCCGGCAGAACGCTGGTCTGAGCCCCCGGGGCTGGGACAGCACATCCAGCGTCCCGCCCCCGCGCAGCCTGGCCAGGCCATGTCCCACCTCTCGGGGGCGGGCGGTGGGCTGTGTTTGGGGACATTCGCGTCTGCTGGGAAGCACAGCCCAGGACAGGCCGGTTCCTCGCCAGGACAGCCACCGCCGGCCTCTGAGCTGACGCTGTGCATGTGTGTTTGTGTGTGCATGTGTGTTCACGTGTGTTCACGTGTGCAGGGACCCCCAGGGACAGTTCTGTCCCATCAAGGAAAGGACTGTCTCCCACTGGGCTCACCGTGTCACTGTTAACCACAGGGAGCTCTCGGGCCTTGGCTGGGGGGGCCCGAAGGGGCTGAGGGCACGCAGGGCTTGGCCTCCACGAGAACAGCCCCTTGGGGTCAAGGGCCTCTTTGGGCTGGCGCTGACGGACCCCAGCCCCATGAGCCCCAGCTGGAACTCCGTCTCCCAATCCTGTGTCCTAAGACCAGGCGCCTGGCAGCTTTCCAAAAAGCCTTCTTGGGCACAACAACTCCACAAGGGAGAACCTAGCCCTAGAGCCAGCCATGGGCAGCCATGGGGTCTAGCTGCCTTGCCCTGCTGGTTGTAAGCAGGGTCCCCAAAGGCAGACAGCACCTCGCATGGGCTTGGGACAGATGGCCGCTGCATGCACAGGGCCTTCTGCTGCACTACATGACGCTGAA
The DNA here is from genome assembly GCA_028533085.1 of Varecia variegata. Taxonomy (NCBI): domain Eukaryota; kingdom Metazoa; phylum Chordata; class Mammalia; order Primates; family Lemuridae; genus Varecia; species Varecia variegata. Next base: position 32,077,628 of record CM052447.1, on the reverse strand, counting down.
GTGGCTTCCTGGGCCCCTTTTCCGGGAGGGAGGTGGACCTAAAGCGGTGGCTGCACAGCCTCCAGGAAAGAGGGTGACGGGAAGGCACTCACCTCAGCCTTCCCAGGGTCCCAGCCCGGGACCCCACCTCCGCTCCATCCCAGGGAGACCCGGCCTAATCCACTCCCAGGGCCGGCGCCATGGGAGTGCAGCCTGTGCAGTGACACCAAGCCCGGGCGTGGTTTCGATGCTCCGCTACTGCTGTCTTGAAATTCTTAGTAATTTTTGAACCAGTGGGTCTGCAGATTAGGGAGCCAGTCCTGCCCACCGGCTGCTCACGCCTGCCTGGCTCCACGTCTGACAGCCTCCCTCCGCCCTTTCCGTCTCTCAGTCCCGTCTGTCTGCCCCTACGGCAAAGTCCTGACGGGAAAATACCTGGAAACCCACAAGGGAGAGACGCATCTGGAGGAGCTTTCTGCTCAGCTGCAGGTGAATGGAGACGGCTGATAACAGACACGGATACGTCCGCCAAGCTTGAGCCCGCGGCGGAGGCCTGTCTGCCCCAGTCCTGGGGTCACATTCCTCCACGAAGTGTCGGGGATCATAGTTCACAGGCCCATTGTGTCCTGCCCTTTGGGTACAGTCCCAAGCAGGACACAGGCACGAGACTGGGCTCTCTGCTTGCCCACTTACTTGCTACGACGTCAGACAAATCCTGTCCCAAAGCCTCAGCTTGATCTTCTGCAAAATGGGTCACACTTTGGGGCCTCAACTGCCCACTGTGTGTCCGGGGCAGACCCCACGCTCCTTTCTGAAGTTCGGCCGGTATTTTTAGAGGGAGGTGGCCGTTGATTCAGGCACACGTGTGCTCTACCACTTCCGACCTGTGGGCTGGCAGAGGACGCGGATCTAGCCAGACAGTTCTAGAGAGTTCCTTCCCCTTTTCCCTGACGCTCCTGCAGGGAGCTCAGGTGAGGCAGCCCCACTCTGGATCTCGGATTTATCAGCGGATCTTACCTGAGGGCTGGAGCCGAGTTCCTGGCCCAGGTGGTTTCCTCCTGCGGAGCTGTGTGCTGGCGTCCGGCCGAGGCCGGCCTGTGAGCACAGTGACAGGCCGCCTCGCGAGCCTTCCTGTGTCTCAAAGACATGGTCCTCGACGGCACAGAGTGGCCCCTTTGTGGGAGAAGCACATGAGGAGAGTCCTCTCGGGTCTCAGCACTCAGAAAGGCTGTGCTCCGCCGAGTGAGTCACCCCTGGGCACTGGGACCCCTGAGCTGCTGGGACCCCGTCAGGCAGGCACCAGGCCCGTGGGCGAGACCGTCCGGGCTCAGCCTGCCCTGCCTTGGCGTTGCCACCTCCCCGCTCGACCTCCTGTCTGCTCTGCGTCCCGTAGCTTGCTGTTTGGCACCTTCCTCTTGTGAGCGCTCCGTAAACTCTCTGCCGCAGAGCCGGGTGTGATGTAAACATGGGAATTCATGTTAAATCCACCGCATTTTCCGGGCAGTTGTGAGGATTAAGGACCGAATTGCATTGCGAATGCCGAGTGGAGCTGGGGCGGGTGGGAGACCGGAGGTCTTTCCTCTCGTCTCGCCGCAGACAGCCCCTCCCCGCCCCCAACCACCAGCCCCCAAGTATTCACTGCGCCTGTTGGTATTTCTTTAAATAAATGAAAGGTCACTAAACACACTTTGGAATCTTTGCAGCCTCCCTAGAGATTTCATCAAATTGACTTGAGAGCTGAGAACTAAAACTGTGGCTGCAACTCTCACTTTGTGGACGGACGACAGGGATGACAGGGACGACAGGGACAGGGATGACAGGGACCACAGGGATGACAGGGAAAGGGATGACACAGACAGGGACGACAGGGACGTGTCAGGGATGACAGGGACAGGGATGACAGGGACGACAGGGAAGACGAACGACAGGGACGAGAGGGACGACAGGGACGTGTCAGGACAGCCTCCCCCACAGGCCCTGAGGGACGGGAGGGGCCACAGGGAGGGGCCGCACCCGACATCAGACCCTGAATCGGGCCCGGCTTGGCCGAGCTGGGAGTGGACCAGGGCACGGTGGTTTCCAGAGGAGTCTGCTCGGAAAATGAAGTCGCAGAGCTCCTGGGACCACGTGCACTTTGCAATGAGGGAGAGAAAACTTTCAGCCCTGAACCAATGACTGTGCTGTCTGCCCTGCCCCTTCGGGCTTTTCGGACACCGTCCCTGCCTGCCCGGCTCCTTCTGAAGGGGCAAAGCCACCTTGGCGTCACGGCTGAGCATCACCAGGCACAGCCGTGGCCCCCGCGTGCTGCTGTGACGTGACGTAAGCAGAGTGGGGGCCGTCACCGCCTTTCAGAGGACGCTGAGTCTCGGGGACGGCAGAGGCGGGTCCCAGGGTGCCAGTCCCAGAGCTGGCACGGGCTGGTCCCACCGGGGCTGCGGGGCCTGTGCCCTCTTCACGCAGGCGGCAGCTGGCGCAGGGAGGGGCCTGGTGGCTTGTGGCCCCTGGAAGCGGGGCCGGGGCCTGCGGGGGACCCGCATGTGTCTCACGCCGCGTGTGTCTCATGCCGCGTGTGTCTCCCTTGGCAGTGGAACCTGGTGTGTGAGGAGGACTGGAGGACGCCGCTCACCACCTCCCTGTTCTTCGTGGGCGTCCTGCTCGGCTCCTTCGTGTGCGGGCAGCTGTCGGACAGGTAAGGACCCTGCGGGCGATGACGGGTGGCACCGGGCCCCTGGCTCACTTGCTGCCTGTCTCGGGCTGGGGCTGGACTCAGGGCATTTCTGCCCAGAGAAGGGAGGACCCTGAGGCCACCGAGTCCGTGCTGGGAGGAGGCCTGACCTTGCCTTCAGCCCCCACGGCCGGCACCTGCTTTTGGTCCGGTCACCGTACCTCGTGCCCCCAGGGCTTCGGCCGGTGATGGGAGGGTCTACTGACCCCACTGGAAAGCACAGTCCTCATTCCAGAAGCCCCGTGACGAAACACGATGCTGCTGTCACCACTGCCCTCCCCACGCCACCCCCAGCTCAGGGGCAGGGGGGACTGTGATGAGTCCACAGCCGGGCCAGGCCATGAGCACCAACCGCGCACTCGCTGAGGCTGAGGGCCGGGCCGCGGGCCGCACCGGGGCCACGGGCTGACCCGGGCTGGGGGAGACGGTATCTCAGCCCAGGAAACGTGTCCCCCGGCCCCCACGTGCTCTGTGGGATTGCTAGGTGGCAGAGAAGGCTCCCTAGAGGAGTGCCTGTCCCTCCTCCAGCCGACAGCCGAGCCCTGGGCTGGAAAATGGGCAGGAGACAGCTCTGATCACACCTGCGCTCCGTGCTGCCCACGGCTCAGCTACCAGCATGTGAGGCTGCCACTGCCACCAACGGCAGGGCCACCGGCACATACTGCGGAAAGGAAGCTGGGATCAGAAGGTGCCTCCTGAGCAGACGGATGCCGGAGGCCACAGCGGGAGGAGGCGCGGAGGATGTGACGGGGAGGAAAGCCTGTGGTGACGCCCGACTCGGGGCTCGCAACACACCTTGACTTACAGCCCCAGGCAGCCTGCACGCCTCACGCTCCGCGCTCTGCTGTGTTCCCTAGGTTTGGCAGGAAGAACATTCTCTTCACAACCATGGCCGTGCAAACCGGCTTCAGCTTCCTGCAGATTTTCTCTGTCAACTGGGAGATGTTCACCGTGTTATTTGTCATCGTGGGCATGGGCCAGATCTCCAACTACGTGGTGGCCTTCATACTCGGTAGGACGGCTCTGAGCCAGAGGGCTCCTCCCTCAAACCCTCTGAAAGGCCAGGAAGGAGGAAGCCCCTGGACTGAGCTTCCACAGCTCGACGGGCCTGAGCACCTGTGTGCGGGGGAGGGTAGCCATAGGTTCTTCACCCCAGTGTGGGACAGGGCGGGCGCCGAGAGCCACCTCTGCGCTGGGCCCTAAACACGGTGGAGAACAAGAGCTGGAGCTGGGCTGGGCGCAGTGGCTCACACCTATAATCCCAGCACTCTGGGAGGCCGAGGGAGGAGGATCACTTGGGCTCAGGAGTTTGAGACCAGCCTGAGCAAGAGCGAGACCCCGTCTCTACTAAAAATAGAAAGAAATTATCTGGCCAACTAAAAATATATATAGAAAAAATTAGCCGGGCATGGTGGCGCATGCCTGTAGTCCCAGCTACTCGGGAGGCTGAGGCAGGAGGATCGCTTGAGCCCAGGAGTTTGAGGTTGCTGTGAGCTAGGCTGACGCCACG
>CM052447.1:32049975-32072914 GCA_028533085.1 Varecia variegata | reverse complement strand
CTGAGCAAGAGCGAGACCCCGTCTCTACTAAAAATAGAAAGAAATTATCTGGCCAACTAAAAATATATATAGAAAAAATTAGCCGGGCATGGTGGCGCATGCCTGTAGTCCCAGCTACTCGGGAGGCTGAGGCAGGAGGATCGCTTGAGCCCAGGAGTTTGAGGTTGCTGTGAGCTAGGCTGACGCCACGGCACTCACTGTAGCCCGGGCAACAGAGCGAGACTCTGTCTCAAAAAAAAAAGCTGGAGCTGGTAAGAACCAGACACGCAACAGAGACACGTTCTCGTGAGCACAGGCTCGGGAGAGGTGCAGAAGTCTAGGGCAGGGACAGCCTGGAGACGTCTTTGCTCTGAGCCGTGAAGGCTTGAGGCCATGAAGGGACGGGGGTGGTTGGTGTGACCAGTACGCAGGCGGGGGAGGCACAGGCCTCACCCTGCGTCAGGGCCAACCGCGGAGCCTATCGGCTGAGCGCAGGCCAAGCCCCTCTCCACTGATACTGGTCCTGTCTCCTATCAGCCACAGGCCATGCAGAGGCCCCGGGGCGGGAGGGAGCAAGCCCAGGCAAGCGGGTCAGGCCACCCGCAGGAGTGAGACCCCAACGCGCTCTCTGAGCCCACCATACGGGAGATGAGGACCATCCTGGGACAATAGACACCAGTTCCCAGAATCTCTAGGGTGACAATATTTTCTAGGTGGCTCGCACAGCCCCAGTTTGTCCCCATTGTCACGGCTGATTATCAGTAGTGTCCCCTTAACATAGGTCTAATGATTCTCCCGATTTGCAGAGTCTGCATGTGCTCGGGCGGCTGATTGCTGTGAGGGTGCGGCTGACTCCCTGGCGTTGGGGACGCTGTGTTTTCTCAGCTGTGTGCACACCCGCTGCCAGGTTGCCAATACGGAATTGCTCGAGTTCCACTCCTTTAACTATTTGTGACGAGCTCCGTGCCACCGCCGGGCCTCTGAGGGGAGGAGGTGGCAGAGGCTGCTGAGCCCCCCGGCCCAGGGGGCTCCCTGCCCAGCAAGGCGGGGCCTGTGCCAGGCGGGGGCATCCTCGGGCTGTGTGTGGCGGTCGGCACTGGGACCAGGCGGTGGCATCCCGGGGCTGTGTGTGGCGGTCGGCACTGACACCTGTCGGTGGCATCCCCGGGCTGTGTGTGGTGGTCGGCACTGACACCTGTCGGTGGCATCCCCGGGCTGTGTGTGGTGGTCGGCACCGACACCTACCTCTGCAGTGGCACAGGTGCTCTGGAGCCTGGGAGCTCTGCGCGAGGGTGAGACGGGAGCGCACAGCCTGGGCTCCTGCGGGAAAGACCTGCCCCGCTGGCCCTGATGCCACCGTCTGCTCCCTCCAGCTCCCCCGCAGCTGTGGCCCTAGGTGCAGGGCAGAGGCGAGCAGAGGGTGGAGGGAAAGTGAGGCCGTGGGAGATCATCAGAGCCAGGGCGGCAGCAGCATCAGGCAGGCGAGATGCCAGGTGCGGGGGCTTGCGATCAGCCGCACGAGGGGGAGGGGCTCGCTCTCAGCGGGGGCCAGGCCTGCCCCGGGGAGCTCTGGGAGCGTCGGCCGCTGGTTTTGCTGCACTGGGCTCTGCAGGAAAGTGCTGGCTTTGGTGTCCTGGTGTGGGACCTGTGTTGGGTTTCAGGTTGGAGAGTGTCACTAAAACCAGCCTGCCCTGGAGCAGCCGGGGTTGGGGACACAGTGTGAGACAAGGTGGCCTCTGGCCTCCCCACAGTGCAGCAGCGCTCTCTGGTGTTTCAGGGCTAAAACAGCCAAATTCCAGGTTTTGTTTGACTAAAATAAACCAAAGGGTGGGGTCACTTTTGCCCTCTGCTCTAGGGCAGGGTGACAGGCTCTGCCAGGACAATCTCCAGTCTTGGGAGTCTCCACGTGAATTCCAGAAGCCGGATCACTCCCACTCCCAAAGCGGGGCAGGAACGGGTCCTCTCGTGCTGCTCTGCAAAGATTATCGAGCCGCCCGGAGCCACAGGAACCCAGAGAGACAGAGCAGTGCCCCCAAAACAGCATAACTCAGACACCTGGGCGCGAAGGTGCTGCCAGAATGGCGCTGGCGTAGGAGGAAATGACAGCTCAGGACCAAGGACGCTGCCCCAACCACGCCAGCTCCCTGCACCGTGTCCTGTTTCCCGGAAGCAACAGCGCCGCCTCCGGGCAGCGTGCCAGCAGTGCAGGCTCCTTCCCCCGCAGCGAGGGGCTTCCGTGATTCTGCATGAAAAGTCACCGTCTCCCGTCCCCACTGACTCACTCACTCGCTGTTTCTCAGGGCTGCTCACATCGGCCCACCCCACGCACGTGTCTGGGCAGCTGAGCCGGCAAAGCGTCTTCCTCTGAGGTCTGAGGTCCCTCCGCTGGGCCTGTGACTGGGGGCATCTGCCTTCGTTGCTCTGGCCACCAGGGAGCTCCGGCAAGTCTGGAATCCGACTGTATCAGTTACGCAGCTTTTACCAGCCACATATTCTTGAAGTGTTTTTAAACTGAAATATAATCTTGTCTTCGTCTGCCTGGGGTGCCCATAACGAAATGCCATAGACCAGGAGACTTACACAGCAGAAACCGTCTGGACAGTGGAAGGCCGAGGTCAAAGGGCCGGCAGGGGAGGGCTCTCCTCTTGGGCCGCAGGTGCAGAGAGGGAGAGGACAGTGCTCTAGTGTCCCTTCTCCTGAGGACACTGGTCCTGTCGGAGCAGGGTGCACCCTTAGGACCTCAGCTGTAATCATTTCCTAACAGCAAACACGGCCACACCGGGGGTTACATGAAACACGGGGGGGCACAAATATTCAGTCCATGACAGCTTTGCACACCATGACAGCCACTCTTCTGAAGTGTGCAATGGAGTGGTTTTTAGTGTAACATATTCACAAAGGTGTGCAGTCATCAACTCTAACTTCTTGTCACCCTGGAGAGAGACCCCACAGCCACTAGCCTCATTTCCCCCCCGCCCAGCCCTGGCAGCCACTGACCCACTGTCTGTCTCTGACGGGTTTGGCTCTTCTGGACACTTGACATAAACGGAACCACGTAACACGTGGCCTTCGTGACCGACTCACCGTGTCCAGATGGAGCCGCGTCACGGCGCGGGTTAGCGAGGACTCCGTGCACGAACACAGCACATTTGCTGGTCCGTCCGTCGGCTGGACATCTGGGTCGTTGCCACTTCGGGGCTATTAGGAATAACGCTGTGAACATCTGAGAATAAGCTGCTCTGTGGCTCCGTGTTTTCAGTTCTCTGGGGGTTGGGCTGCAAGGTCAGGTGGCGACTCCATGTTGAACCTTTGGGGAGCTGCCAGCCTGCTTTCAGAGTGATCAGCTGTATGTTTTTGTTCTTTCCTCCAAGGCACAACTTTTTACTTTTCTTTATATTTTATTTTAATGTTACCGTTTTTTATCGTATTTCAATTAGAAGCTGCCCCCAAATCTTCAAGAGGCGTGTCGGGGTGCAAGTACACTCACATGACGCAGAAGTCCGCCGGCTCCCCTGTCTGCATCGCACCGAGTGAGGGACTCGCCGTCTGGTCACAAGGAGCTCACTGGCCGTGCAGAGGCCGCCAAAGCGGTTGTCACCGAGGCCGTGGGGACAGGGAGCCGGGAAGAGAGCCCGGCTGGCTGTATGCAGAGGCGGGAAAGCTCGCCTTTGACGGGAGCAAACTGTGCAGGTTTATGGAGGGAAGAGGGAAGCCCCGGGCAGGGGAATTCCCGTTGATTCGATGAGAATCCTGAGCCTTTGCAGGGAGGCAGAGGGGTTGTGCTGTGTTCCACGGGGCCTCGTGGTCACAGGCCCTGTGCTTCCTGTTGTGCCCTGACAGTGACACACTGCAGCTGCTTGGCCAGGATGAAGGAATAACTATCACTAAGCACCTGTCACGTGCCAGACGACCTACTAGCACTTTGCCTACGTCACCTCGGTCCTCATAATAACACCTCCATGAAGCAGGGCTTGTCAAAGTCACTCTGGCAGGAACTTGGCACTGGGGGGCCCAGGCTCTCTCTCCATGCCTGACGAGGACGCTCGGCCCAGGGTCCCTGGTCCCTGCCCACGTCCTGGCAGCTGCGCCGCAGTCTCAGTTCTGAGCCGGGTCTGCTCCAGGCCCTGCTGGCCGCTCACAGAGGGGCCTGTCCTGCCTCCGCGTGGAAGGGGCCCCATGGCCGCTTGAGCAGCAGCTGACCCACGTGGAAGGGCACTCGGCCTCTCCGAGTCCCTCCCTCTGGGGAGAGGGCATTTGGGTCCAGGAGGAGGTGACAGGCAGGGGACAACACTCCTAGGGTTACTCTGGCCCCATCCTGGCCGGGACAGTCCCTGCGACAAGGTTCCACTCCCAGGAGACACTGGAGGCCCAACCAGACGGGACCAGACGGTCTTTGCCCTGGGAGCAAAGGAGGCAGACGAGGCTGTGGGGGGGAGGCCAGGACGGGCGTCCCCAGTCAGCAGAGCCCGGAGCCACCGCTGTCACCTGTCTCACTGCCAGGGACAGTCTGCGGCAGCCGCAGGCCATGAAAGCCCTGCAGGAATCAGGGCCCCTCTCCTGATGTCACTCAGCTCGGGCTGGTTGGCCTCCAGCTGGGTCAGTGACCATCACCCCCAGCCCCTCCTGTCTCAGCTGGACTCTCAGCGGAAGAACTGCTTTGTGGGGCCCAGGCTCTGCCCAGGTGGCTGTTTCCTTGGAGGCGAGACCAGTATCCACAGGTCAAATCTATTAGGCTTCAGTCACGGCTGTACCACTTGTTATGTGCATGGATTTAGGCACTGGCTTTAGCTCTGTAGGTCTCAGCTGACTGCATATAAAATAGGAGTAATATTAATTTTTATACAATTGTTCTGAAAAGTCAAAGCTATAATATATGTAAACGCTTAGCCTGGAACCTGGCTCAAAGAACCTACGCAAAAATAATGCTAGCTGTGAAGGTGATGATGATGATGATGTATAAGGGTGATTGCCTAAAAGTCAGAGAGCAGAAAGCAGTGCTCACAAGGAATGGTCTAGATTCATACCATCCGTGTGGCTCCGCAGGAAGGCAGAGAGGTTCGTCTACAAAGCTCTGTCCCCCGTGTGTGCTCTGCACAGTCGTGACAGCTCTGTTCTGGTCCGAGACCCGAGCGTAGGAGGGAGATTATCCAGGAACCCAGCGGTGTGACATCTCTCTCTTCTCCTACCAAGGTCGTGAAGGCCTGAGGGAGCCCCCGGCCTCACGGTTCTGCGAGGTCCCCACTCGAGCCTGTGCACTTTCCAGTTCCCACACCAAACCCTCTGCTGCTTCACTTCTCAATCGCTGCTTAGGAACAAGGGTCCCGTACCCATGTCCACACCGTAAGCACAGCCAGGGCGTTTAGAAACCAGGGCATGGTAAGAAGGGCATTTCTGGGGTAAGAAAAGGTCTGGAGGTCACACTCAGGATCCTCAAAGAAGTCAGGCCTCATCCTCGGAAATGGGTTTATCGGCCGAGAGGTGCCGTGGGCGTTAGGGCCGCGGGAGCCCAGAGCTGGCCCTTCCTACCAGTCTGGCTGTTTGAATGGCAGCTCAGGAGGGAGCCACGGGGCAGGTCCCTCGGTTCTGCTGAGTGAGGGGGAACGGTGGGCTGGAGAGGGAGCAGCTTGGCGGTGGGCATGCGAAACACTCAGGTAGGCATTTTGCGGCTTCTCTGGAACCAGCCTAGTCCCCCAGCCTGCGTTCGGGGCCTAAAACATGACTGAGACAATCTCTCTTGAAAGCCAAGCCTGAATGGCCTTTGACTCTTCTGGGCTACTTCTCTGCAGTGTGGGCAGGTCCCACACACAAGGCCGAGCCTCTGCCATTGGCCAGATCTCCACGTGGGGCAGAGGACCAAGAGTGGCCTCTGCAGGAAGGCCCGGAGTTTCTGGCAAGACAAGGAGCCTTGTCCTTGGACTCCCCCGTCTCCAAGGGGCAGGCAGCGTCTCTGGAAGGGCTGGCACCGACGCCCGCCTGGCACTGGGCAGCGCGGAGGGGGCATCTGCAGCTCCTGCCGCCTTTCCTTGGTCGGACGGACGTGTCTGCCTGCGGCTGGCCTCTGGGCACAGCGGGGCTGCAGAGGCGCCAGCCCTGGGTGCTGGGGGTCTGCTCTGTCACCCCAGAGCCAGCTGGCTCCTACAGATCATTTCTCAGGGCTCACGGGTGGGTGCGGCTGTCCCGACATCTCAGAAAGCGTGAATTCTCCACTGCTTCCCAAGGGCCAATGTCTGTTTGTTCAAAGTTGAGAACTGTGGGAAAGGCTGAACCCACCGCGACCCCGCGCAGCCCCTCAGAAGAGCCACCCGTGTCTCTGGAATGCTCTCTCTGCTGCTCACGGCGGGCTTTATTTTGGAACGGTGGCATTCTCAGAAGAGACTAGTCTCGGGGCAGGGCGTATTTCTATGACATGGAATGGCCTTTAAAAAAACAAATCTATGGCTCCCTTAAAACCTCACGGAGACCCAATCTCTGTAAACTGGTAAGTCTGGGGTCACTCCCCACCCGCCTCCACCCCAATACCCCCGCTCCGGGCCGGGAGGCGGACGCCCTTCACGTCTCTCAGCGGTCACCGTGTGAACTCCCACTGCCAGGTAATGACACAAAAGCAAATGCTGCAGTGAGTTAAAATGCTGACGCTGCTCCCTTGTTTCGAACAGGAACCGAGATCCTCGGCAAGTCAGTCCGGATCGTGTTCTCCACCTTAGGAGTGTGCACGTTCTTTGCGGTCGGCTACATGGTGCTGCCGCTGTTCGCTTACTTCATCCGAGACTGGCGGATGCTGCTGCTGGCGCTGACGGTGCCGGGGCTGCTGTGCGTCCCGCTGTGGTGGTGAGTGTGGCTTGTTCCCGGACGGGCCCTGTGCAGCCGCACACCTGGAGCCCGGGCTGCCTGGCCGGGGCCTGCACGGCCCCCACTGGAACTCGCGGGGGCCAGAGAGCTTGTGCCTCGCTGTGGGGTCCCCTCTGCGCTGTTGTCAACAACCCCGGTCCCGCCCCGGACGCCCCGCTCTTGGCTGCTGCTGCTCGTTGCTGCTCCTGGAGAGAGTGTCGTTGGGTCTGTTGGTTTTCGCGCTTTTCCCTCTCTGGAAAATCTTTCTCTATTCACCTGACGCCACTCCCCAAGCTTCCCTGTCATGACGACCAGCATCTAAGCGGGGCTGTTTGTCAGCCTTGGAGGGTGAAAGCGCTGCTGTCATTAGTGAGTTGTCAGAGAAGCATCCTCTCTCCTCCCACAACCCCCAGCTCGATGCTCACACAACAGTTACGGGAATGACGAAGTTTGGCCTCAGACTTACCCAACATGGTATCTGGGAGAGTTCAGGTGAAAGAACAGATTAAGAAGAGTGGGATGAAGTCTCAGCATACCTTGTTTTTGGGGATTTCCCAATTCTTTGCATTTTCCATTTAAACAAGAGGAAAAGGGATTTCTTCCCATTGGTGAGTCTGGTTTCTCTCTCTCTCTCTCTCGTTAATTCTTTTTGGTTTGGTTTCATTATATCAAAATCCAGTCTTTCAGCACGGACTCGGTTTTTTTTTTGAGACAGAGTCTCGCTCTGTTGCCCGGGCTAGAGTGAGTGCTTTGGCGTCAGCCTAGCTCACAGCAACCTCACACTCCTGGACTCAAGCGATCCTCCTGCCTCAGCCTCCCGAGTAGATGGGACTACAGGCATGCGCCACCATGCCCGGCTAATTTTTCTATATATATTTTTAGTTGGCCAGATAATTTCTTTCTATTTTTAGTAGAGACGGGGTCTCGCTCTTGCTCAGGCTGGTCTCGAACTTCTGACCTCGAGCGATCCTCCCGCCTCGGCCTCCCAGAGTGCTGGGATTACAGGCCTGAGCCACTGTGCCCGGCCAGCACGGACTGGTTTTACTGAACTGTGTGATTTCTACGTGCTTACACATAATGAAAGTTTCTTTGATCATTTTTTGGAATTCAGAGTTTAGACCCTACGGTTGTCCTGCCCTGTGGACACACCCTGCCTGGGAAGGTTCTTTATCTCGCTGTAGCTGGTAGGCAGCCATGGCGGTGACAGGTGGCCCACCTTGGTCTCGTCTCGGGTTGGACCACTCTAAGCCACAGCCTTCTTACGCTGCCGAGCGCTGGGGTTGACCACCAAGTCTTGGCATGAAGCGTGCAGTGGGCGTGGGGGTGGGCACTCTGTTCTCTCATTTCCCTGGAAATTTGAGAGAGAGTTTGTTAAAGGTTAGATATCATTCTGACTCTGGAACCCAGTCTGAAAACCAGTTTGAGGTTCTATAAATAAGGACAGACTCTGCCTCCAAGGAAAGCACCCCAGATTTATGAGAGCCGGGAATTTTCTGGAATGAGAGTAACCATCATCATCATCTGTCCCTCTCCCTACAGCCCCCTTGCTAACTGAACTTATTAGAAAAGATGTTGGTGACCAGAGGTTCTCTCAAAACACAAGATTATATAAAGGTTACTTTCTGCCTCTTCAGATAAACGATTATAATGACCTACGCTCCCTGGCCCTAGTTGTCATTTTGGCCTCAGACACCAATACTTTCAAAACATGTTATAATCAACCTTCGTACTCCACGATTCTATCAGAGAGAGAGAGAGAATGATGACAGGGTCCCGAAGACCCTGCAGAGAACAGCAGGGATCGGATCTTTGCCTGAGGACCGCAGACACACAAGGGGTGGACAGCTCTGGCCAGCCGCCCCGGGGCTTCCGCCCACCCACGAGGGGCTGCCGCCCTCGCCCCAAGGAGAGTCCTTTCTTCCGTTGCTCGGGGCGGACCCATGCGTGCTGCGCTGTGGGCACACTGTGCCCGGGACAGGACTTGCCCCAGACAGAGGGCAGCCCGGGGCCACACCGACAAGCTGAGCGCTTGTCCTGAGTGCTCAGCAGAGGTCTTATCACTTTCCTATAAAAACAAAAGGGCTTTCTTCCGAGCATCTCGCCCTCGGGGTGGGACTGATGAAGCAGTGCTCGTGGGTCTAGTGGGCCGGCGGGGGCCGCTCAGAGCGGAGAGGCAAGAAGTCTGTAGCAGCTGCAGCCACCAGCCACACGTGGCTATTTAAATTAAAATTAATTAAAGGTAAATAAAATAGTTTTCATTTCTTCAGTCACACTAGCTCGAAAGGCACATGTGGTTATTGCCTACTGTCCCGGACAGCACAGATATAGAACATTCCAGAAGTTTCTACTGGACAGCATGGCTCTAATTACTGAAGGTCAGCGACCTAACATTGTCACCGTTCCTACAGGGACCAACCACAGGCATATTCGGAAGAACGCAAACTGGGCTCATTTTTCAGCCCCTGTGCTCCCGAGCCGGGAAGGGAGCTGGCGGTTGGCCGTTTGTCGTGCAGAGTTAATTCCTCGTGCATCTTCGGGGCCCATGATAGGAATCGGCACTTGCGATTCATTTCCTAGGATAACGAAGTACAGATGCTCCTCCACTTGTGACGGGGTTATGTCCCGGTAAACCACTGTAAGCTGAAATTATCATGTGACATTCCAAACCTACCTTAAACATGCTCAGAACACCAATATTGGCCGATACATAACACAAAGCCTATTTTATAATGAAGTGTCGAATATCTCATGTAATTTATTGAATACTGTACTGAAAGCAAAAAACAGAGTAGGTACTCGCAGTACGGTGTCTGCTGAATGTGTATCCCTGTCACGCCCTGGCAAAGCGGCAAAATTGCACACTGAGCCAGCGTGAGGTGGGGACCATCCGTACAGACTGACCGGGAGGTGAGGACAAGAGCCGGCAGGACAGCGGCTGAGGGATTTTGAGAAATAAAAATCAGGAAAGAACACAAGTCCTATTATCTGCAACTGTGTTTGAGCCTCAGTTATCAATGTGAATAGACAATGTAATTTTAAAAATTTTCAGACATAAACCACACCATTGGGTTCATCTCCCAGAAACTGGTTTAGGTTTAACCCACTGACTTAGGAATCTGTTGAAACCACGGAGAAGCCCATGTGCAGGGCCCGAGCCCTCACCTTCTCCTTGGACTGCAGGGAAAGCTCCAGAACGCAGGGCCCTGGCATCCTTCACCCACTGAACTGTGACCGTCACCAGCTGGGCTGCCTCGAATTCTCCTGGGGACGCACAACCGAAAAGACGGTCTCTCCTCTTGGGGCACTTACAGTCTGGCGGCCACACGTCTTTTATGAGCCGCACCCACTGTGTTAGGTTCCGGGCGGCCTCCCAGCTGCCCTGGCTTAGACAGACCCACAGCTAACGTCACCTTCCTGGTCTGGTCCTGGTCTCAAGCGCAGAGGATAATCGGTCTTATAATTCGACCAGAAGTTTGAAGCTTAAAGGTGCTTTTATGTCTTCCCGTGATCCACGAGAAATCTTAGGAGGACTCCCTCCTAACTGTCTTTAAAAAGACAAACTAGAATTAATTATCTGGGGGCCACTTTTAGTTAATAGTATCCAACCCCACTATTGTGAAAAATCATAAACTATTAAAAATGAATTCTAGGTTCATTCCTGAATCTCCCCGGTGGCTGATATCCCAGAGAAGATTTAAAGAGGCTGAAGATATCATCCAAAAAGCTGCAAAAATGAACAACCTAGAGATGCCGGCAGTGATATTTGATCCTGTGGAGGTAAGCGTTTGCGGTGTTTCCTCGGTAGATCAGCTGTGCATTCTTGATTTTTGTGGATTTAATATAATTCAGTATTCGTTAAGTGCCCACTGTGTACCAGGCACTGTGCTAGGCCTTAGGAATACAATCACGATTAAGTACTGAGATAAAATCCACCTTAAAGGGCTGTTTAAAAATGAAGTGCAACAATATTTGTAAACTGCTTAGAAGATATAATAGCAAGCGTTCATTAAATATTAATTCCTTTCGTTTTGCAAGTTTCCCACCAACTTTTTATTGGCATTTCTCCAAACTATTGATGCAGCTAAGTACTGACGATTTTTAAATGTCCAGATCAAGTGGAAAAAATACGTTTAAGGGCTAGTCCCCCCGGGTTCTCCACCGCCCCTGCGTCCTACCAGAGCCTGCCGGGGAAGCTGTGCGTGTCTTCAGTCCTGCGGTGCGTCATGTCTGGAACCCGCAGGCCAAGAGCGCAGGCCTGAGGACTCGCCCCTGCAGGCAGGTGGCCACAAAGCAAGCTGCTGTTCTGTGGGGACAGCCGCACATCCTGACGGGTGGTGAGGACATGTAGGGTGCCACGTGCAGCTCCCAGAGGAAATAAGAACAATGAGACCCAGCCCTGTGCTAAAGGAGCACAGACCGTAGCTAAGAGGGGCAAGAGGACTAGATGACGTAAACAGTGACAGGGAGGACATGCTTAGCACCCAAGGAATGGACCCCGTGTGTGAGCAGCACAGAGAGCGAGAGCCGGGGTGGGGGGGCCAGGGCTGACGGGTCCAAGCCAGGGAGGATAGTAGGATTCACCTGGAGGAACACAGAGGGTGGGGCCGGGCATTCCTGGCTAGGAGAAGGGGGAGGACAGCTTGGGACACCCGCAGAGGACTGTGGTGGCTTCAGCAGCAGCGCACGTGCCCTGACCTAAAGCCTGCACTCCTGGCTGCCTCGGAAAGCGGAGCTGTGCGGTGCGCGGTGGGCACGCCAGAGCTGTCCCCCAAGGGCTGCTTCCATCCCTGGCCCTCAGGACCTTTTCCAGAAGCGGATGCCCTGGCTGTGGCTGGAGGCTTGGCTGCCGTGGCCACGAACTGGAGCTCTCAGAGAGCCGCCAGGATAAGACATCACTGAATCCTTTGCCCTTCAAATCAAGAAGTCTATTCCCAGTCTGTTTTTTTCTTTTTGAGAGAGAGTCTCACTCTGTTGCCCGGGCTAGAATGAGTGCCGTGGCATCAGCCTAGCTCACAGCAACCTCAAACTCCTGGGCTCAAGCTATCCTCCTGCCTCAGCCTCCCGAGTAGCTGGGACTACAGGCATGCGCCACCATGCCCGGCTAATTTTTTCTATATATATTTTTAGTGTTCCAGCTAATTTTTTTTCTATTTTTAGTAGAGACAGGGTCTCACTCTTACTCAGGCTAGTCTCAAACTCCTGAGCTCAAAGGATCCACCTGCCTCGGCCTCCCAGAGTGCTAGGGTTCCAGGCGTGAGCCACTGTGCCCGGCGCAATTTAACTGGATGAAAAAAATAACATAGAAGTATCTTACACTTCTGCCTTTCAGACCTGTGCTGGGTGTTCACTGGTATTTATCGGATATGTGACCCGATTCGTATCCGTATCTTTGTGAAACTTACAGTCTGGCTGTAGGGATCTGCCCACATGGATGAAAGCAATCATAAACTAGGTAAGAGACACACAGTTATGGACATGTAAGGATGAAGTCCAGGGTCACAACACATGCTTCCGACCGTGCCTGTGTCTTCCCACTGTGATGCACCTTTAGCTTGAGCTGGACAAGCCCACCGAGGGGCAGGGAGTTTTGCTGTCCTGAGGCCCCGTCCTCTGTCGTTAGGACCTGCAGACCCTGTGCCGCATGTACACCCGCTCGGACAGCACAGAGCCGACCAGACGCCGGCACTGGGTTCTGTTCATTCACTGCTCACGCTGCCGTAGCCAGTAGTCTGGCTCTTGGCCCCATTTTTTCAGGAGAGAAAACTGAGGCACAGAGACCTAACTTGCCCAGGATCACACAGCTGTTAAACTGGGATCTGCAGCCTGCATCTTCCTGGTGCCGAAGTGCACGCTCTCAACAACTGTGCTTGTGCACTTCGTGTTAGGGGCAGTGGCACTCACACGAACAGGAAAACTAGTAGCACCGTCTCGGAAAGCAGTCTCGAGCTCCCGGGCTTCAGAAGCAGCACTGCTCACAACACATGGTCCAAACAGGTTTTGCTCGCTCCACCCAGGCCAGGGACAATCACTGGATACGAGCATATCCTTGTCCTGAGGTTTCCCAACCCGGCTGCTCACTGCAATCACCCAGGCGCTTTAAGGATACAGCTTCCCCCACCTGTGTTGCATGTTTAGATTGACAGTCTCTTGGCACAAAATTCACCAAATTCCATGTTTAACACAATGATGCCTTATTTGTTACCTGAATAACTACTATTGATCAGCCATCAACCCTTTGTTCACGCCTCTCTCCCCGTAAACAGAACGCCTCCCTTACGCTACGGCGAACTTCACCAAGTATTTAGACCTCTCTCTTCTGTCCAATCAGTGATTTTAAACTAAATGTGGAAAGAAATGCTGTAGGAGCTCAGGTAACTAGCAGAGTAATTATCGCCTTACGTTTACCTTAAAGCCTAAAAAGCCTGCTTCCTGCAGGCCCAGGTGATCATCCTATTCCGTGGGTACGGTCATTTCGATAGAAGAGGCCAAGGCGTGGTGAATGGTAGCCAGCCCATTCTGTGTAGATGTATGTTTTACTTTGTGATGTGGTTGTTCTTTTTCTGTTTCTCATTTTCAATTAGAATAAAAATCTAAATTTCCAAAAAGAAAGAATACAGATTCCCAGGCCCCTGGGCCCTGTGAAAGCTGTGAGCAGGCCCAGGGCGGAACCTGGCGATCTGCATTTCAACAAGGGCCCTGGGAAGCAGCTTCTAGGCAGGCGCTTTGCTGGAATAACAGGGTTATCCTGCGGGGCACGTGCTGGAGCTGCGCACGCCAGACAGTGCAGGAGAGGCAGGGCCACACGGCTGTGTGCGTGAGCGTCTGATCATCACCGGAAAGAAGGACGCTCACACCTGGCAGCACCTGCTGCAAAGGCCGGCCTGGCACCCCCACCCCTTCACAACAGAACCCCCCGGTCCCCTGCTGCGCACGCACCACAGGGACACAGCATCCTTGTGCTTCATGCCCGAGAGATTCCCCACCTCAGATCCCAGTCACTTGCCTTAGTTTCAGTTACAGTCAGCTTGGCGAGTTGGCGTCAGCAGATTAAAAGAGTGAAGCCTTTCGACAGTGGTGAGCAACTGCCACTAACAACTGATGGCCAGCATCTTCTCCTCGATGATGCAGTAATAATAATCATAGTTAAGGCCAGGTGTGGTGGCTCGGGCCTGTAATCCCCTCGCTTTGGAGGCCAAGGTGGGAGGATTGCTTGAGGCTGGAAGTTAGAGACCAGCCTGTGCAAAAAAACTAGCCCCCATCCATCTCTACAAAAATATTTTTTTGAAAGTTAGCTGGGCGTGGTGATGCGTGACAGTAGTCCCAGCTGCTGGGGAGGCGGAGGCAGGAGGATCCCTTGAGCCCAGGAGTTCAAGGCTGCGGTGAGCCGTGACTGCACCACGGCACTCCAGCCTGGCCACAGAGAAAGACCCGTCTCAAAGTAATAATAAAATAATATTTAAAACGTACTGGGCATTTACCATAGCTCAGGCACTGTGCTAAGCTTTCTCTATGTGATCTCTTTTAATCTTATCAACTCCCAATTAGTATATACACCGTTTTACAGAGGAGGAAACTGAAGCTCAGAGAGGATACACACTAACTTGCCCACAGCCCCCAAGTTAACTAGAGTCTGTTCTGCTGCTACGAGATAACAAGAAAAGTGTTAAAAGCACACATGGCCTCGTGGCTGTTTGGGACTGGTGGCCCTACCCTTGAACAGGCCCTAAGGACCACAGATGAGTGACATGAAGGCCATCCCCGGTGATGAGTGAGTCAAGGAAAGGCTTTTTGCAAAGAGACAGTGGAGCTGGTGTTGCATACTTAAAAGGCTTGAGTTTAAAACGGGCCACACACATTTTACGTGTTGGAGTAAGTGTCACACGTGTGGATGCCCCATGGCCCCAATTTCCAGACTTCTGAGCATATTCAAGGTGAGAAGCGAACTGCGTGCCTAAGTTTTTCGCACGCATCATACCCAAGATGCTTCCTTACTGCCGCTGCGTCTCATGGCTGTTGGTATTTCAGTTGCAGGAACTAAACCCGCTGAAGCAGCACCGAGTTTTCATTCTGGACCTGTTCCGGACCGCGAACATCGCCACCATCACCGTCATGTCTCTGCTGCTCTGGTGAGTCCCAGGGATCCGGAGCGCAGACACAGAGCACACACGTGTGCAGCTCATGCTCTTGGATTCAGGGGAACGTCACGGCAAGGCCTGGGTTTTCCTGAGGCAAAATAAAAATTGCAGAATTCTAAGTTATTTAGAAATGCCTCGATTCAGTTCAAGGGACTGGATCCTGAAAAACAGTCGCAGGGACCAGTATTTCCGTCTGCAGGACGGGGGCCCCCAGGGAAAGGGCCCCCCACCACGGTGGTGGCACTGAGATTACTGATGTCCCTGGGAAAGCCCCCCGCCCCAGACTCACGGGATTCCGACTAAGGGTGTCGCCGGTGCCCAGGCAGAGATGCGATTCGGCTCCTGCTTCCCGAGGCCGAACCGGCGCTGGAGCAGAGCGGGTAGAACCGGGACCCCCCGGCCTGGACTGGGGCCTTGACAAGCGTTGTGCGCTTGCCAGCAGCAAACCAGCAAGTGCTCTCGTGGCACAGAAACGGTCACGTGGCTTTGCACACTAGATTTGGCAACACGTCTGCCAAGAAATGAGGAGGAAACAAAGACGTGTCCCCCCGAGATGGCGGCACACGAGGCTCCTGAGAACTCGCACGTTCCGGCCGCGGCTCGTCTGTTTTCAGGGCCACTTTGTTTTGCAGTCGGAGGAGAGATGACAGAGCTCGAGCAAGCGTGTCGGCACTCGGCCTCCTTCGTGCTCACGGGCCGGCACGTGTGGCTGACGCAGGCGGTCTCAGGCGGCTGGTCACTGGCTCCACCTAAGCTGCTCTTACCGCTAACCGCGGACACCATCAAGATCTCGGAGCAATGAAGCCTAAGTCTTTGTTTTGTTTTGGATTCGGCCTTGTGCTGCCCCACTTGGGTCTAGTAAGCATAAAAAGATCCAGTAGTTTTGTTCCCGGAAACATTTCTCCGACGACCCCTGCTCTTCAGACACCTTAGTAATAAGCACATTCCTACTCAGGGTGTCTCCCTACTGCAGGTGTTTTACCGCAGAGAAGCTTCCACGTGGAAGTGGACCACACGACGGGACGTGCAGTCTGCACTCGGTGACACTCTGAAGCCTTGTGAGACTTTTGCTCTTTTCCCTGAACGGAGTTTTACTAAATCAAGTTTACTGCAAATGGATCCCTTATATCTGCTTTTTCTAAAGAGTGAAATCTGGATTTTATGTTCACTGATGTGCCTGACGTTTTTTCTTCAAATAATAGCTCTAGGCCAGGCGCAGTGGCTCATGCCTGTAATCCTAGCACTCTGGGAGGCCGAGGCGGGTGGATCGCTCGAGGTCAGGAGTTCGAGACCAGCCTGAGCAAGAGCGAGACCCCGTCTCTACTAAAAAAATAGAAAGAAATTATCTGGCCAACTAAAATATATATATAGAAAAAAAAATTAGCTGGGCATGGTGGCGCATGCCTGTAGTCTCAGCTACTCGGGAGGCTGAGGCAGGAGGATCGCTTGAGCCCAGGAGTTTGAGGTTGCTGTGAGCTGGGCTGACGCCATGGCACTCACTCTAGCCCGGGAGACAGAGTGAGACTCTGTCTCAAAAAAAATAAAAAATAAAAAATAAAAAAATAAAATAAAATAAATAAAAATAAATAAATAAAATAAACAAATAATGGCTCTAAGATAATGAAGATATACAAACTATTCAGGAAATAATAAAATTTGAATTCAACTAGTTGAGAATAGGTATTGTTGATGACTGGTGTGTCCAACAGAACTGTCTGCAGTGACAGGGACGGTTTATATCTGTGTTGTCCAACCCAGCAGCCGTTAACCACGTGTGGCTCGTGTGACTGAGGAACTGAATTTGTCATTTTATTCAGTGTGAATTTATTTATTCAGTAAATTTAAGCAGCCGAGGAACCTAGTGGCTTCTCACAGGACAGCAACATCTAGACAATTTCTTGACCATCATGAAATTTTAGAGTGATTCAGAATGGCCATTCTTTTGTCATCTGTATTTCTTTTGTCTTTTCTCTTTCAGGATGCTGACCTCCGTGGGTTACTTTGCCCTTTCTCTCGATGCTCCTAATTTACATGGAGATGCCTACCTGAACTGTTTCCTCTCGGCCTTGATCGAAGTTCCAGCCTATATCACGGCCTGGCTGCTACTCCGAGCCCTGCCCAGGCGTTATATCATAGCCGGGGTGCTGTTCTGGGGAGGGGGTGTGCTTCTCTTCATTCAACTGGTGCCTGCAGGTGAGACGTTAACCAAGATTAACAACTGACCCGAAAAGACCCACACATTAACTAAGCCACTTGTGAGTCACTGCTCCCTGTCTGGGCAGCCTTTGTGCCATAAACCATTCATAAGTCAATCAGACAGGCGATTGCTAGTTTCCTGTGTGCAAAACAACCACCCTCACACGGAAGAGTGAGCCTTGGAGAATCAGAATCACCCACTACACAGAAGGACTAACTCCCAGTCATCCTCTTCAAAAAAAGACTCACCTAAACCCTCAAACCTCTTTCTTTGAGACACATTCATGATTCTTAATTTCTTGCTACTTTCAAACCTTTTATCTGAGGCACATACGCAAGTGTCAGACTTGGTGGCACGTGCTGGTCCCAGTACACAGTGAGTTTATGGTCTGCATCTAGATCCATGCTTCCCTTTTCCCCTTGCGTCTTTCTCATGACATTAAAATGTTGATAACTTATTGATACATAGTAATATATATAGAAATAGATATTTCTTAACAAGAAATAGGATAGAAAGGATTGGACCTTTGAAGATAAAACTTAACTATATTAACATGCTAATAACTTATCATGAAACTGTTATAACAAAAGACAAGTGGACAAAGGTCACGGAATGCATTAATGATCTATCACAGAATAGCACTGGAGCAAAGTACAAGGCTACCCTCACTCTCTGCCTTTGCCCATATCCAATTATTAGGAATTTGAAGAGAAAGTGTTATTTTGCGAATATGTTAACAAAAACATCCCCACTGATGCAAAAAGGACAATAAAAGCAGCTGAGTTTATCCCTTCTAAAAGCACCCTGCTTACTCCGGTCCTTTCTTCCAGATTACTACTTCTTGTCCATCAGTCTGGCCATGCTGGGGAAATTCGGGATCACGGCTGCTTTCTCCATGCTGTACGTCTTCACGGCGGAGCTCTACCCGACGCCGGTCAGGAACATGGCCGTGGGGGTTGCGTCCATGGCCTCCAGGGTGGGCAGCATCATGGCCCCCTACTTCGTCTACCTGGGTGAGATGCATCCTGTCAGCTTGTTCTTTCATTAAGTTAGTTTTAAATACAGCAGATTTTCACTGTGAAAGATTCAAACAGCACAGAATGTACTGGGGCAAGTACAAGCTCACCTCTCCTCTCCCGGCTTCCCAGACAGCCCTAGAAGTAGCAAATATTAACAGTTTGGCCAGTAGCCCTTCACACATTTTGTTTTGCACAGCACATATACAATAGAGATATATATATATTTATATAATTTTTAAACACACAAAAAATTATTATATTGTAATAATCTTTTTAAACTTATTGTATCAGAATATTCTTCTAAATGGATATATATTGCTCTTTTACCTTCCTTTTTAAATAAGTACATAGTCTTCCAATACATGTATATACATAATTTATTTAACCAGGCTCCAGTGAATGGACATTTAGGCCTTTTCCAGGTTTTTGCATTATATATAACATTCCAACAAACATTCTCCTATGCTCTTACACCCCTTGTGGATCTTTTATATATAGTTGGATTAATAGGTTCACAGAAGTAAATTACAAAGAATGCCTTTGAAATTTTCATAGATATTGCCAAATTGAACTGTAAATATTGTACCAATTTACAATCCAATTATCAATAGATGAGAGTGGTTGTTTCCCATATCTTCACCAACAATGTGGATTACCACATTTTTTAATTGTTGATCTGTTATATGAAAAACTGGTATTTCTATTTCTTTAGTTATGTTTTTTACACATATTTATTGGCCATTCTATTCATCTTTCAGTGAGCTGACTGCTCATGCCTTTTGCCCATTCTTTTTTTCCCACTCCCCTAAGACAGGGTCTTGCTCTGTTGCCTGGGCTAGAGTACAGAGCCCTCATCATAGCTCACTGCAACCTCAAATTCCTGGGCTTAAGCGATCTTCCCGCCTCAGCCTCCCGAGTAACTGAGGCTATAGGCACACGCCACTACACCTGTCTAATGTTTCTATTTTTTATAGAGATGGAGGTTTTGCTCTTGCTCGGGCTGGTCTCAAACTCCTGGCCTCAAGTGATCCTTCCACCTCGGCCTCCCAAAGTGCTAGGATTACAGGCATGAGCCACTGTGCCTGGCCATCCTTTTACCCATTCTTTAATGGTTTATTCACCTTTCTTTTTGATTTGTGCAAGCTCTTTATAATGGAAGGAAATTAGCCTTTATATAAATGTTGTAAATATTTTCTCTAGTTTATCATTTGCATCCTGGCTTTATGATATTTTTGCAATGCAGAAAATTTTAGTTTTTATATGCTCAAATGTATCAATCTGAGATAACACTACACAGGGGATTCAGTAGCATGATCAATGTGATGGAGAATCTAGCACTCTAAATTTAGTCCTCATTAAGGATTCTGCTGGTGAGAAATACACACATCTCCTTATTCTTCCTAGTCGTCCACTGCCTAGACGCCACGGCCCTCTAGGCCAGGCAACAGAGTGCGTCCCTGTCTCTAAATAAATAACTAAAAGATTGTCGTGGCTCCGTGGACCCAGCTTCCCTGCAGACTCCTGGTCTGGGCAAACGCGGAGGTCACAGCAGACTTACAAGGGCCAAAACCTGCGTCTGATCCCTCCTGGTCCGCCCCCTTCCCCTTGGTGCCCTCCCACCCCCCATCTCCAGTGGCCGCCCCCCTACGGCAGAACTTCGGTAGCAAAGACTCCTGTCACAGGATCACCTGCCACACGTGACTGAGTAGGAGCTTGGAGGACACCAGTTGACAGGAAGGAATGACAAACTTTATGATAATGTGACGGGACTATAGATACGCACAGCCAATATCATCTGCCAACAAGAAGCTGTGATATAATATACTCTGGTTTCTCTTCAAAACAAATAAATCTTCTACCTTTTCCTGAAGATTTCCATGGAGAGGAACAGTTACGAGTTGATGACCAAATTTATTGAGGTCTTGCTCAGGCAAGGCTAAGTAAACAAAAACAAAAGAAAGAAAGAAAAAGAAAAAAGGAAACTGTGATATTTTGCTTGCATTTTCCTTCTGAAAATGTTCAGATTTAAATCTACTCTCATATACTGTTTCCCACCTGCACAAAATGATTCTCAAGAGAACGCCCGTATCTGACCAGCGTTCTCGTGTCTGGTTCCTCACAGGCGCTTACAACAGGCTCCTGCCCTACATCGTCATGGGCAGTCTCACCGTCCTGAATGGAATCGTCACCCTGTTCTTCCCCGAGAGCTTGGGAGTGACTCTACCGGAGACCTTAGAGCAGATGCAGAAAGTGAAGGGGTAAGTAGAACTTGGCAAAATGATGCTCAAATTCCTCAGTAAACAGCAAGAATAGCCAGGAAGGTTCTGAAAAAGAAGAGTAGTAAGCGGAGACTCGCTTTATCAGGCAATGAGGCATATTGTTAAGCAACAGTAACTAAACAGTGCAGTGATGGTACAGGAGTAGAAACCGATGGAATAGAATAGAGTTCAGGATAAAACCCAAGAAAATATAAAAATTCAGTGCATGATAAAAAGTAGCAAAGTCAGTGGGGAAAAATTACATTATTCAGTAAGAGGTATTATAATATTCAGCTAGACCTTCTGAATAAGTAAAAAAGTTGAATTTTATAAAAAGCATTAAGATAAATTTCAGAAAGATTAAAAATTTAAGCCTAAAAATGTAAAATGATAAATATAACAGAAGAAAACATAAGCATTTTTATAACCTTAGAGAAGATCCTTCTGAGCATAATATGAAAATCAAAGAATCATAAAGGAAAAGATTTATATATATGATTTTTAAAATTACTGGTAAAGCAAAAAGAAACCATAAAGTCAGAAGTCAACAAGTCAGGGGAAAATATTTACAATACAAAATATAGACACAGGGCTAGCATACCTAATATACAAAAGCTCTTAGTAATCAGTGGGAAAAAACCAAATAACTCAGTAGGAAAACTGGCAAAGAACATGAATACACAGTTTACAGAAGAGGAAATTTAAGTGTCCAACATACACATGAAAAAAATTGCTTGTCCACATTAATAAAGAAATGCAAACCATTCTCCTACTGCAAGTATTGGGAAAAAGGAAAAAGAAAAAAGATAAAATAAAATAAAAAGAAATGCAAAACAAAACAATTTGATATCCATATCCTTTTTTTGGCTTATGAGGTTCTACAAGTGTTTTTCTTTCTTTTTTTTTTTTTTTTTTTTTGAGACAGAGTCTCACTTTGTTGCCTGGGCTGGAGTGCTGTGGCGTCAGCCTAGCTCACAGCAACCTCAAACTCCTGGGCTTAAGCAATCCTACTGCCTCAGCCTCCCGAGTAGCTGGGACTACAGGTATGTGCCACCATGCCCGGCTAATTTTTTCTCTATATATTTTTAGTTGTCCAGCTAATTTCTTTCCATTTTTTTTTTTTTTAGTAGAGATGGGGTCTCGCTCTTGCTCAGGCTGGCCTCGAACTCCTGAGCTCAAATGATCCTCCCGCCTCGGCCTCCCAGAGGCATTTTTCTTTCTGAAACCTATTGGGTGTCCTACAATTCAGTTCAATTCTGACTCTAACTACGTAAAGTTAGCGTCAGACTCCACAGGATTTAGGGCTCTTCTTCCCCAGTTCTGCCTGACTCCCTTCAGATGCAGCTTGCAAAGTGTCAGGTCACCCACGTTTTTGTCTGGCTGGCTGTGAAGTCTGGGGTTCTGACAACTCCCCTCCTCAGGCTCGGTAATTTGCTGGAATGACTCACAGACTCAGGAGAACACTCTGCTCACTGCTGGTGACTTACCATGAAGGACACAGGTGCACAGCCTGGTGAAGAGGTGCACAGGGCAGGTCTGGAAAGGTCCTGAGTACAGGAGCTCTGTCCCCACGGCGTGGGGTGCACCGCCCTCCTGGCACACGGTGTGCTCGCCAAGTCAGACGCTCTCCAACCCCCCTCACTTAGGGGTCTTGGTGGAGGTCTCGCCCTGTCTGCATGATGGATTAAAGTCTATCTCCAGCCCCTCGCCTCTCCCCAGAGCTTAGGAGGAGGGTGGGGCTGAGAGGTCCCAACTTCTAATCACGGCTCAGGACCAGCCCCCATTCTGAAGCCATCCAAGGCCGTACTGAGAGTTGCCTCCTTAGAACAAAAAAGGCTCTTACCACCTCTACCACTCAGGAAATTACAGGGGATTTAGGAGCTCTGTAATAGGAACCAGAGACAAAGACCAACATCTTTCTATGACACACAGAAGGGTAAACATTCCAAAGATTAGTGGTACGGTAGGAGAGGTTTAGATTCTAGAGTAAAACTGCCTGGCTTCAAATCCCAAATCCACTGCAAAAATTTGGGCAAATCACTTAATTTTCACTAAACCTCAGTATTCTCATCTGTTATATGGGAATATTTCATATAGCTGTTTTGAGGTTATAAAAGATAAAGTGTTTTCACTGCCTGGCCACGGTGAAGGTAAGTCTATACGTGAATAGATGCTTGTCCCTGACAAAACCCGCCCAGCAAACGATGCCGATTTTTAATACGTTGTTTTCTCCTAATGATATAACTACTCCAATATCCACTCTAACTGCCAAGAAGTTCATGTTTACCCCTCTGTCTTTTCCTCAGGCAAACTGAGTTTAAATTGTGGGTTTTATACTTAAGAAAATGGCCCTATGTGTTTAAAATCATAAAATACTAGATCTATGTTCATGAGGTTCTTATTAGAGTTCAAATAATTACTTCTTCATTGATGGGAGAAATGTTTTCCATTGTCAGTTTGGCATTTTCAGAAGGAGAGTCTTGAATGTTTAATTTTCTTTAGCATCTATTTTATTTTTAGGTT
>CM052447.1:32033960-32049475 GCA_028533085.1 Varecia variegata | reverse complement strand
GCTGCGGCTGCAGGACGGACGCCAGGTGCCCCACAGCTGCCGCCGCTACCGGCTGGCCGCCATCGCCAACTTCTCGGCGCTCGGGCTGGAGCCGGGGCGCGACGTGGACCTGGAGCAGCTGGAGCAGGAGAGCTGCCTGGACGGCTGGGAGTTCAGCCGGGACGTCTACCTGTCCACCATCGTGACCGAGGTGGGTGCCCGCGCCGTCCCTGAGCACGCGCCCCGCTCCAGGTGCAGGCCGGATGCTGTCACTCGGCGCCCTCCACACAGCGCTGCCTGGTGACGGGCGTCCTTTGCCAGGTGGCTAAGCCGGAGCGTGCCCCTGGCAGCGCAGACCAGGCCGGCCTCCCATTCTGGTGGCCGCATTGAAGAGGGAACCTGGAAGGCCCTGGTGGCCCCTGGGAGATACCCCAAGGCCCGGAGGGGTCATTACTTCCTCTGGATGGAGTTGGGAGTGGCGAGCCAGGGCTTGGACCAAGGGGCTGTCACCGTTTTTCCTCCAGGGTCTTGGCATCTGTTGAGAAAAAGAGGAAATACTCCTCTTTCCTAAACTTTTAAAGGAAGCATGTGTATAAAACTACCTCTTCCCTCTTTTCTCCAGTAACTCCTTCCCCTACCCATCCTCAAACCAAAATGACAATCTGGTCATGCCCTGTAAGAAATCGTTTACCTTTTGCCCATGGCCAGTGGTCAGTCTTTTAGGATCCATGCATCTGAAGATCTGTTCAGGGTGACTTGTTGACCTGGAACGTTTTCTAAGGTATTCTGTGGCAAAGTCGTTGTCCAGATTTAGTTAAAGCACACAACCTTAGTTCATAGGGAGTGGGGGAAGCTTTCATGTTTCCCAGCGCCTCGGGTTTTCCTTTGGGGGGCTCTGTCTGTCCCCCGGTGAGCCTGCTGGAGCTGGATGTATCATGATGTTAATGGTGCACATACTTTATGTCCTACTCAGATACTGGCACTCTAACTCCCGGCAGTTTCAGCTGAACTGGAGAAGCCGGGCAGTGACAGAGCTCTCCGTGATAGGCCCTGGGTCACCAGGTTCACTGAATGTCAGGGTGAGGGGTTCGCAGGTTACAGGTTTCCTGAGGGAGGAGGCCTCTCAGTGAGTCTGGGTGTTCAGCTCAGCAGAATCCTGAACGGAAGGCCGGGGTGCACCAGCAGGAAGATACCCAGCAAGAGGGCAGAGTTCCCGGGGGCGGGGGGGGGGGGGGAGAACTCAGGGGAAGGGGCCCAGGTCCGTGGGTCCACAAAGAATTGGAACCTTCATTGTCTCAAATCCTGGGTCCTCGCCCCACCAGTGGATCTCTTACCTTCCAGGAAGCCCGTGAGAACCGAGGCAGAGGCTGTCCCTGGGGCTGCAGGCAGGAGCCGTGGAGGGGAACATGGCACGGAGTTCCTGCAAGTTCTAGTGACTGCAGAGAAGAGGAAGGCAGTGGAGTCAGAAGCAGCTCATGGCATCTCCTAGGTGCTTACGCCCACCCCCAAGGATCCCCTTTGCTCCTGCCCGGCCGCCCCACCTTGCCGTCGCTGAGTAGCATTGATGCGCTCGCTCCCAGAGCCGGCTGTGCCAGGGGTCTGAGCCTCCCTTGCTGCCACTGCCAGTTTTTCGTTTTTTATATTCAGACCATCTATTTAGCTGTCTTAGCAGTTTCGTGAGCATTGTTTGCCCTTTCACCTACTTACAGGTTGTCAGTCTTTGCAGGGAGGCAAGATTAATACTTCACTTAGCTCTGTTTCGGGATGCTGGCATGTCTGACTTTAAAAATTCAAAGCTACTTTTTCCTCTCAGGAGAACAGTTACTGTTGCAAACTGCTGCATCAACATTCTGATGGCTTTTTCTAAGGCCCATTTTCTTTCAACCCAGACCTGACGACTGCAGCTAGCCAGTCTCATGCCTGCTAACACCTCCAAGACTGCCCTCTGCCCCAGATCATACATAGAGGTGTTTGGAAGTACAGTGGTATTGAATTCCTAGTCATATTTTTCTTTTCTTTCTTTCTTTCTTTTTTTTTTTTTTTTGAGATAGGGGCTCACTCTACCAGGCTAGAGTACTGTGGTATAATCATAGCTCCCTGTAGCCTCAAACTTCTGGGCTCAAGTGATCCTCTTGGCTCAGCCCTCCCGAGTAGCTGGGACTACAGGCATGCACCACCATGCCTGGCTAATTTTTTAAATCATTTTTTGTAGAGGCAGGGGTCTTGCTATGTTGCCCAGGCTGGTCTTGAACTCCTGGCCTCAAGAGATTCTCTTATCTCAGCCTCCCAAAGTGCTGGGATTACAGGCATGAGCTACCATATTTGGCCTCCTATTCATATTGTTCAGCCAAAGACTTGACTCTCATGTCTCCTGTTTGGTTTTCTTTTCCCTTTAAGTTAAAATATATACATGTAGTACTAAACTTTGTGGTACCTTTAGATCATTGCAGCTTCCTCAATTCCTGACACAATGCTGGATTCAGAGGGAGGTTCTCAGAAAATTTTTATTGACTGAGTTAATGAATAATTTAGGAAATCATCTCTAAAATTTGAGAACTGAAGAAAAACCAATGGTTTAATTCTTAGAAGAGAAATTTGGGAGTGGCCGAAAAGGATTCACAGGAATATTGTAAAGCAAACGTGATTTCCCACCCTGGCAACTGGGGCTTGTTGCTGTGTGGATCTGGGACAAGATGCTGGGATTGGCAGAAGGAAGGGACATTACTGATGAGATGAAACAGGTTTGTGCTCCCATGTCCCGGGAATAGTTTGGTGGTCCACATGCTTCTAGGCTGGCCCCTCCACTGGCCCTTCAGTCATGCCTGGGTGCTGGGGAGTCAGCCGGCCCATCTGCAGTGCGTCTCAGCCCAGGGCGGCCCCTCCTCTGAGAACCAGGGTGATTTCGCAGGTTGCCTGGGCTGCCCACTTTTTGGTTTCACCATAGCTCAGCCCAACCTATAGGCAGAAAGGTCCCTTTAGAAACTTTTTTTTTTCTTTTTTTTGAGACAGAGTCTTGCTCTGTTGCCTGGGCTAGAATGCCGTGTCATCAGCCTAGCTCACGGCAACCTCAAACTCCTGGGCTCAAGCAATCCTCCTGCCTCAGCCTCCCGAGTAGCTGGGACTACAGGCATGCACCACCATGC
The DNA here is from genome assembly GCA_028533085.1 of Varecia variegata. Taxonomy (NCBI): domain Eukaryota; kingdom Metazoa; phylum Chordata; class Mammalia; order Primates; family Lemuridae; genus Varecia; species Varecia variegata. The sequence continues at coordinate 32,046,353 of CM052447.1, read as the reverse complement.
CCGGCTAATGTTTTTTATTTTTAGCAGAGACGGAGTCTCACTCTTGCTCAGGCTGGCATGAGACCTCAAGCAATCCTCCCACCTCAGCCTCCCAGAGTGGCAAGATTACAGGCATGAGCCACCGCGCCTGGCATAGAAACTTCTAAGCTGGCACTGAGCAGTCTGGGCCTCTTTAGCTGAGACCTGGCAGTCCTCTGCGTCACCTTGCTGCCTGCCTGTCTCTGCTTCCCAGAGCCGCCTGGCCCAGTCCTCAGCAGGACTCCTACTCACTCCCTCTTGTCCTGGACTAGCTTTTCTATCAGCCTTGTCTCAGGTGTAGGTAGTCCTGGAACATGGGAGAGCCCCCACTGGTATCCACAGACCTGCCTGGAGGAATAGCCACAGCAACCTGGGAGCGCGGCCAGGGCCGAGTCTGGGCTGGAACAACCAGAGAGGCCTGGAGCTTGTGCCTTGCCGCTGTCTATGCCTTTGCTAGCTGCCCTCACTTGGGAAGCGCGGACCCTCATCCCTGCCTTTGCGTCGTGCGGGAAGTCAGAGAAGCCACTTGCTGGGCCCTGCAGCCCCCTGTACGTGACAAATCATAGTAGACACGTGTGGCTATGAGTGGTCAGATTGAGCCCCTCCCTAGCTGGCTGAGAACCGTCACCCTGGGTCACAGTTCTGACAGTTGACACAAAGCAAGGGGTCAGGGAACAAAGAGAATCAATTTATTGTAGAGATTGAAGTTTAGAGCTCATCTAGACTTTGGGCAGCCCAAAGGATGCTGTGACGTCAAAGGCTGACAACCTTTGTATTTATCCATTTACTCACTCACCTGGCTACCAAACGGCTCCTGAGCCCTCCTCTGTACAGGGCACTGCAGGCACTGTAGGGGATGTGACAGCAAATACCTCTTTGCTTTGCACTGACAACCGTGAGGCAAGGATTCCCTGCTAATTGTAGCAGGCGGTAGGAGGAACTGTGTGTAGGAACACACAGCGGGCAGCCACATGTGGTGTCTGCCGGTGCGTTTGAGCTTGGTGCGGTCAGGCGAGGTGCATCTCGGGAGGACTGCTGCCTTATGGGCACAGGCCCTGTTTCTTTTCCCTTCCAGCCAATTCACAGGTGAGAACATTTAGTCCCAGGAAGCCATCTTGTCTTTCTACTTCCCATAACCAAAATGCACTGCTAATTATGTATGAGGTACAAGAGGCACAATTCTCCCTCGTTTAAAAAAGTTTAACAGCTTTACTGAGATACAAGTTGCATAAAACCTGCATATATCTGAAGTATGCAGTTTGAAGCGCTTGGCACGTATGTCTGTGCACCTGTGAAGCCGTCACCACCTGAAAGGCACATTTCTGATCAGAACCACGTGCAGGCCTCTTGCCAGAGTCGCTCCCAGGTATTTCTCAGGTGGGACCTGCTTTCACAGCTCACCCCGCTGAGAGGTAATGATGCTCGACCTGTGACCTGAACCTTAACCCCGCACATTCACTTCTAACATTGACACCTGTTGTCATCGGCCGGTGCAGCCCATCCCGTGTGCCGAGTGGAGGCGTCAGTCAATAAGCTGCAGCTGCTTTAGTCTTAGCGGGGAGCCCGGAGCTCCGTGTGGAAACACCCCACTCTCAGGTTGCTGTGGCTCTGATTCCCTTGTGAGCGTGTCAGGCAGAGGATCCTCAGCCTGGACTCCGTGGGCTTCTCATCCCACCCCTTCTAAGGAGGGCTCAGGCCGTGCCTGGAGCCCGTGCAGTGCACCTGGTGGCTGGCAGGTGGGTGGATGGCCTGCTGGGTGGGACCCGATCTGTGCCTGCCCTGTGTTTGTGTTTGAGACCTGTCACGTGTCCTGACTCACAGCCCCCCTGAGGCTGGTGGAAAAGAAGTGTTAACGCTCGTTTGCTTTTGGGGGGCCTAGCGCCAGGCCCTGGGAGTTGTCAAGGACCGTCAGTGGTGGGTGGAGGGAGGGCACAGGTCATCCAAGGGGTCACACGCTTGCCTACACTAAGGACAGGCTGGACCAAGTGGGGAGGGCGGGGCTGAGGGACCCCAGGAGACGCTCTGGTGCCCCTGCCAAGGTGAGCACTGTAGTCACCCTGTCCCCTGCAACCCCAGAACTCACTGATCTCTAGCCTGGCTCATCCCTGGTGGGCCCCAGTCCTTGTGATAGACCTACAGAGAAACGGCTACTGACCCTGTGTTCATTTTTTTTCACCTTTTTTGCTACAAAAGTAATACATGCTAGCTGGGAAATAGATGCTGCCGTACTCAAGAGTGGCCACAGCTGTAATCTGGCCCCTGACGCTCAGCCTGGCAGCAGAGGCCGCACCCCATCACCGATTCCCTCAGCTTGTCCCCCCACCACCTGCACTCCCAGCTCTAACAGCTGCATGTGATGGCGTCTGCCCCACGAGCACTCGCCCCTCCCAGAGAGGGGTGCCTGGTGCGGCCACCTGGGGCCACCTGGGGCCCTGGCAGCTGAGCACTCAGTCTGTGATGCTCCGACACTCGTGACTCCTGCAGCCTGGGCTTCCCCCGGGCAGGGCTGGAGGTCGCCAGCCCGCTCAGCCCGTGCAGGTGCCTGTCCCACGTGGAGAGCCAGCAGCACGCCTGACTGCAGGGGCTCTCTGTGTCCAGCCCGAGGGCTGCCCTCCAGCCCTCCAAGAGGTGCCCGGAGGCTGTGTGCACGCACTTGCCAGCAGGGCAGAGGAGCAGACTTGCTTTTCTCCGTGTCCCTGCTCTGTCCCAGGGAGCCACACGCTCTCCCTGGCCCTGCTCGTTAGTCGGGCGCCAGCGGGCTCCGTGCAGGCCAGGCCAGCAGCCCGGCGCCGAGGCTCTGAGCTCCCGGGGTGGCTGTGCATGTGAGAAGCCTGCAAAGGTTGTTGTTACTGAGTGCCATCTCTCTGTTCTCGGAAACGTTTTTCTGGGAACCACCAAGTTTCTTGTTTTGGCTTTTTTCCTTCTTTTGGGTCCTTCTGAGGCTGGGGCAGCCTCCTGTCTGAGTGTCTGGCTGCTTCCCATGCCCCCTCCCCGACAGACTCTTCCTCTCCATGGTAACTACAGATGGAGCCCGGCGCTGAGTGCTGGAAACCCAAGCAACGCGGCCTGTTCCCTGCCCCAGTCCCTGTTTTACAAATGGAGAAATTAAGGCACAATCTTGGTGGGAAGCGCTTGTCTGAAGCTGGACAACCGTTTAGAAGCCCAAACCCAGTCTCCTAAGCCCCAGCTCGGAGCTTCCGGCCATAACGGGGCCGGTGTTCCTGGGGTGCAGCATCGGGGTTCCAGCTCTAAATGCACAAGAAGGATCTAGGGGTCACTGGGTTAGAGGGGAGCCTGAGCAGAGCTCAAGGGACAGGTGCAGACGGTACAGTCTGGGCCCTCTGGCCTGTCCCCTGCTGGAGGCCTTGACCCCGGAGCCCTGCTCCGGAACCACGCCTGTGCCCTTCTTGCCAGTGGCCCGCACCCCACCCAGCGAGGCCACCCTGCTCTTCTGCAGCCCTGGGCTCTGCTCAGAATTTTGGGAGCGAGCACCAGCAGCCCTGCCTTCTCCTGGGTTGGCACTTGCCCCTGCCTGTGTCCCCTCCTCAAAGTGGAAGCAAGACAGTGAGGCCACAGAGCTGTGACAACAGGGTGGGACGGAGCCTGCTCCCGCCTTACCGCCCCGGTGAGCCCCCGCCTGCCTGAGCGAGCTCACTGACTGAGACCATGCGGGGAAGCAGGACGCTCTGGTTTCATTTTCTAGGAAGCCTTAAATGTAAAAATCTTTTTGGAAGAAGTGAGTGATACAGCCCTGCGCTCCTCTTACAGTGGAACCTGGTGTGCAAGGACGACTGGAAGGCCCCCCTCACGATCTCCATGTTCTTCGTGGGAGTGCTGGTGGGCTCCTTCGTCTCGGGGCAGCTCTCGGACAGGTAAGGGGTCTGCCTGCTGCCGCTTCCACCCATTCTCAGAAGCAGGTTATCGTGTGGTCCAAAGCTTTCAGCTCGAGCGCCATTAATGGCTTAAGGAATCCCAAATCCTTTGTTATTCTGCACAAAACGTTAGAGACTGTGTGTGAGCATTTTTTTGGAGAAAGGTCTGTAGCTGTCGTGAGGTTCTCAGGAGGGTTCCTTATATCGTGTCTCCCGACTCTGTAGCTTCTGGGTCTGTCGAAAAGGCCTGAGATGAGAACAGCCGTCAGCACGTCCCGGGCCACTCTGGTGCGTGTGGGGACAGCCGCGGAGGCAGTGGGTCACTCGGCAGAGGGCAGGCCCAGCGTCCTCTGGCCGACTGAGGCCTCCGGTGGAGACTCGGGGAGAGAACCTTCTCCTGCCGCAGGAGCAAAGCGGTTCTGCCCGCGGCCCCGCTCGCCTCTGGATTAGCGTCGGTCCTGAGCAGGCGTTCCTCGTGAAACATTTAAACATGTGCATTTCTCACTGGATTTGTCTTTCCCAGAGTGTCAGCTAGTGATTTTTTTAAAAAGAAAAGAAACCCTGCAGTCGCCAGTGAGCATTAAAGAGTTCAGTGGACCACGACCACAGAGCCATGACTCTAGCTGAGCCGAGACACCTGCCTCTTTGGAGGAAAAGCCTCCACTTCTCCAGATCTTTAACCTCGTAACCAGCATGGGTTATTTATATGTATTTAACAAATACGTAGCACCTAAAATGCACCAGATGCTGCTATCAGGACTACATAGATTTAAAAAAACATAATTTAACCCTCACAACCCTGTGAAGTAGGAACTAATTCCCATTTTTCAGATGGGGAAAGTGAAACGGACGGGGGTAAGTAACTTGCCCAAGTGGCTTTCCCGGGGCCGCCAGCTGGCAAGTGGCAGAGTCAGGATCTGGACCCAGTTGGTTTTGGGTGGACTCTCGTTGCAGGTCCTTGCTCTCCGGGAACGTGCGTTCTCGCAGGGCAGACGGAGGGAACAGCTAGCCGAGGACGTGGTCGCTACCCTCGTTGTGCTGAGTGATGCTGAGGGGCGCAGGGGAGGTCAGGGCAGACACCCCGGCGAGGCGAAGCGGACGCTGAGGGTAGAACCAGCGAGCTACAGGCGTGGGGAGAGGAAAGAGCGTTCGGGCAGGGAGAACAGCAGGCCGGGGAGGGTGCGCTGGGGACGGCCGAGGGTCGCGGGCGCGAGCAGAGGGCGGCCAGGGCTCCGTGCTGGCCGCCAGGAGTCTGCGCCTCCCCGAGCAGCGCGGAGCTACTGAGGGCTTTTTATTATTTTTTCTTTTCTTTTTTTTTTTTTCTTACTGATGCTGGTAATCTAATGCGGCAGTTCTCAAAACGTAATTCTCAGACCCCATTGAGGGCTTTTTAGAGCGAGAGTGTGACAAGCAGATTTGTATTTTTTAAAAGATGGTTTGAAACCTTTTGGAGAAACGCCTGAAGGAAGCAGGAGGGGTGGCAGAGACCAATGAAGAGGCCACCACGGTGGTCCGTGCAGGACGGCCGTGCCCCTGGGTTGAGGGTGGCGGAGAGGGAGAGGAAGGGTCGCGGCGAAATCCGGACTTGCTGATGGACGGGATGTGGGAAGAGGGAAGAAGGCTCGGGCCTGCATAGCCAGATCAACATCAATGCCCTTCTCCAAGATGGAGAGCGCTGGGGAGAACCGTGTTCGCGGGAGGTGTCCTGTCCGTCGCGGCTCAGGCTCCTCCCCCATCCTCGCCCCTCCTGACCACACAGCTCGGAGTCCCTCCTTTACGCCACCCCGGCCCCTGTGACTCCCTCATCGCACCTGCCAGAAGTTGGTACATAAACGGTGTTATCACAGGGCTGATGTTGATCTCCACCACTGCCTGAGTACCACTGGAACCTTGGTCCCTGGACTTTTCACCCTTCATTGCCAACAACTGTTTTTCCTCCTCTCAGTGTCCCGTCGATGACCTTCCCTGAATGCTCCGTGCCCCACCCGCACCCCCGTCAGGAAAGCTGCCTTCGGCGTGTCCCTCGTGGACCTGGTGCTGTTCCTGCACCTGGCTCAGTGTGCAGTTGCGTGTTCAGCAGTGCAGTTGTGTGATTCAAATGTGATTCAAGCCAGGCACGGTGGCTCACGCCTGTAATCCCAGCACTTTGGGAGGATTGCTGGAGGCCAGGAGTTCAAGACCACCCAGGGCAACATAGTGAGACTCCATCTCTTCAAAAAGTTTTAAAAATTAGGTGCAGTGGTGCATGCCTGTACTCCCAGCTACTGGGGAGGCTGAGGCAGGAGAATCGTTTTAGCCCTGGAGTCTGAGGCTGCAGTGAGCTTCTGATTGTGCCACTGCACTCTAGCCTGGGCAACAGAGTGGGACCCTCTTCAAAAAAAACATTTTTTTAATTAAAAAATAAATAAAATGTGATTCATGTCTGCTTTACAAACAGTATGGTAAACTCTTTGAGGGCAGACACAGCATCTTTATTTAGAGATCTTTCCGGTACCTGCTATAATAGATGCTCAATAAACATTGACTGAGCAAAGGTTGTGTCAGCCAGGCTTCGCCAAATTCAAGCTGAATCCATTGCTTCCCACTAGATTGACGTCTTCTGCCTGCTTGTGACACTCTCTTTAAAACAAAACAAACCCGATGTATTTATTTTTATTTTAAAATGATCACAGATACAGAAAACCACACAGAACAATTGTGTGTGGCTTCATGAATTCTTCCAGAGAAATAACCTTATAACCACCACCAAGCCATGCAGTGGAACTTTGCTGCCCACCAGGAAGCCCTGTCCATGTGCCCCATCCCAATTACTACATCCTCCCTTTCCCCTCTAAGTAGCCACTAGGCTGACTCTTAAAATAATCACTTCCTTATGAGTTTGTAGTTTTATCATCCAAATGTGCATCCGTGGCACAGTTTGGTCTTGCCCACTTAAAATATCTGATGTCCTGGCCGGGCGCGGTGGCTCACGCCTGTAATCCCAGCACTCTGGGAGGCTGAGGTGGGTGGATCGTTTGAGCTCAGGAGTTCGAGACCAGCCTGAGCGAGAGCGAGACCCCATCTCTACTAAAAAAAATAGAAAGAAATTAGCTGGACAACTAAAAATATATAGAGAAAAAATTAGCTGGGCATGGTGGCGCATGCCTGTAGTCCCAGCCACTCGGGAGGCTGGGGCAGGAGGATCGCTTAACCCCAGGAGTTTGAGGTTGCTGTGAGCTAGGCTGACGCCATGGTGCTCTAGCCCGGGCAACAGAATGAAACTGTCTCAAAAAATATATATATTTGATGTCTTTTAGTCCACTTTACAGATTCTCCTTCCATCCCTTTCTCTGCCTTACAGTTTATCTGCTTAAGAACCCTGGGCCATGCCTCGGCCTCCCAAAGTGCCAGGTTTACAGGCTTGAGCCACCGCACCCGATCTGAGTCTTTTTTAAAAATATCATCATAAATGTCTGGATTTAAGCATAATTGTGGCACTGCTTTTGGGGTGACCCCGTGCCCAGAGTGCACATTCATCTTGGGGAGTAACGGCGAGAACAAGACTGGCACCTGGCGGCACTGTCCACACCCCTCCCGGAATGGATCTGGGGGTAGCCCCTCTGGGTGGAGCCCATTCCTGCTGCCTTTTCCCAGCTGATTCTCTGTCACTCTCCTTCTCTCCCCAGGTTTGGTCGGAAGAAAGTGCTGTTTGCGACCATGGGCATGCAGACAGGCTTCAGCTTCCTGCAGGTCTTCTCAAAGAACTTTGAGATGTTTATCGTGCTGTTTGTCCTTGTGGGCATGGGCCAGATCTCCAACTACGTGGCAGCATTTGTCCTGGGTATGGCCGTCAGGTTGGAGTTGAGTACTCAATCCTGGGTCTCACCGTCATCCCACCACCTGCCTTTCTGGAGACGGCTGTGATGTCCCTCCAGGGAAACTGGTCTCCAGCAAAACCGCCACAGCGTCCTGGCGAACCCCATTTATAGGCAGGGAAACTGAGCTAGACAACTGACCGGCCTTGGGTCCCCGGCAGTGTGACAGCCTGGGTTCTGATTTCCAACTCTTTTCTGGCCTCCAAAGTGTGGCACTTTGATGGCCGTTTTACTAGGGCTCCCCAGAGATCGTCGGTTTTAAAAAGGGCCTGGCGCTGCCCAGGACTGAGGTAGCTGGGGAGAGCGGGGGGCCGGCGTGCCCAGGAAGAGACGGCCGTGTCTGCCGGGCGCTGCTGTGGGTGTGTCTGCGGATGAGGGTAAATATTCAGAGCACAGACCACAGGGCTTCGGCTCAGGCCCTGCCAGCCGTTTGTCACTGAGGAGTTGCCGGTGTCCCTGTTTGGAGGAGTCTGACTCCAGTTAGTAAGGTCTTTGGGTTCCTTGGGCTGTATTGTTAGAAGGATTGTTTTTCTTTTCACACTTAAGAGCATATTTCTTCGTTGAAGGCTATTAGCATGGGTGGCAATAGTAATGACTCCAGCTTTAATGATTTCTTCCTCATGCGAGGATTAAAGGAGGCCTCGTTCGGCATCTTCAGCGCGCGGCTCAGGGAAGTGGTGGGATTTTCACCGGAGAGCCGTTGCCAGGCGGCCTGAGGGGCCGCAGTGAGGCCCCGGGAGTGGTGAGACCAGACCGGGTTCAGAATCCCGTCCGCTCCCTGGGGCTTGGGAGCCTAGAGATAATTCTGGTTGTTTTCTTGTCTGTGTGTTGGAAATGATAACCACAGAAGATTAGTAAGGAAATAACCCAGGTTGAAATGCTCACTTGACTCCTGCCCTGTTTTGATCAGGAACCGAGATCCTCGGCAAGTCCGTCCGGATCGTGTTCTGCACGCTGGGCGTCTGCATCTTCTACGCGTTCGGCTACATGGTGCTGCCGCTGTTCGCTTACTTCATCCGAGACTGGCGGATGCTGCTGCTGGCGCTGACGGTGCCGGGCGTGCTGTGCGTGGCGCTGTGGTGGTGAGTGTGGCCTCTGCCCGCCCGCGCTAGAGGGCAGCAGCAACCCGCAGATCCTGGCCCCGAGGCAGGAAGCGTAGATTATTTATAAGTGGTTCAGAATGTCGTCTCTGCACTCAAAAGAACCAGAACAAAACAGAGTCCCGAGACGTCAACAGACTTGTTCTCGGCCCTGTGCTGTGTTGCCATAAGTACTGGGGGAAGAAAAGTAGCTGTGAGAAGACGGGGCCCAGCATGGCCTCCAGGAAGTTCCCAAACCCCAGGGCACTGGGGGGAGGGGGAGCCCCACAGTGAGGGTCCTTGGTGGCTGCGCAGCGGAGGCCAGGCCCCCCCGTGCCTCCAAGACAGAGGAGCCGGACAGGCAGCGCAGGAGCTGCTCTTACCTACAGGGGACTCAGCAGAGGCGCCCAGGTGGGAATCAGCCCTTGCAGGTGGGAAGGGGGGTCACTGGCCCGTGTGGAGCAGAGGGCATTCGGGGGACGGGGGAGAGGACGCAGCACATCACGCCCAGGTGGGAGGCTACCTGGTCCCAGCGAGGTAGAAAATACCCGCCAGGACTTGAAGCACTCGGGCTTGACAACACGCTGTGTTAGGCAGAGTCTGGCACATCTGTCGGGTAGGTCAGGTGGGGTGAGCAGAATGCAGGCCAAGGCCAGCGCAGGAGCTCCTGTGGCTGCTGGGGACAGGGAGGGGTGGAGCGGGGTCTGGGCTGGCCCGAGACATCACAGAAGCTGGGCTTGAGGAGCCCGCCTTGCCCCCTGACTCCACAGAGCACGCCGGGGGCACCCCCACTCTTTGGAAACAGAGGTGCCAGCGTGGGGATCCCGTCAGGGTGTGCAGGGCCCTCCAGATTCTGTGCCCTGCAGTGCACGACACAGCTCCCACTTGGGGTCGTTGCTGCGTGTGGGCATCTCTCTGCCTCTGGCCTGTGAGCACCAAACATTGCGCAGACCCAGCTCTGGTTCTGAACCTCGTGTCTCTGTCCAGTTGTGCCGTGTGTGCTCAGCTGCCGGGTGGGGCCGTCACCGGGTGCTCCCGTACTTCCAGGTTCATCCCTGAGTCCCCGCGATGGCTCATCTCTCAGGGACGATTTGAGGAGGCCGAGGTGATCATCCGCAGGGCGGCCAAGATCAATGGCACGGCTGCCCCCTCCACCATCTTTGACCCGAGTGAGGTGAGCCCAGGTGGGAGAGGTGGGGGGCCGCGGGGGCCACGGTTTGAGGGCAGCAGCGCCCAGCCCTGACCTCCGCTCACGGGAGCCGAGCCCCTCCCCACGGGAGCCCCGGTACAACCCAGAAGTTGAGGAATAAGTTATAACTGCCTGACTCTTTTCACTTTTCCCATGGGTTTTAGCTTTTCCTGCTTTATTAACTTCCTTTCTGAACAATCTTATGTTTTTACCATTATTTTTAATAATAAACACCTTTTATGAGCGATAGGCCTTTCAGAAAGGCAGCATTTTGGGAAATCATCGTTTCTTGTGCCTAAGGCAGTTTGTCATCTTAGAAAGAGCGTCCGGACTGTGAGATGTGAACCGCAGATGGATTCGGAGGTGTTCAGTCTCTTCCCACCCTCGCGTGGCCAGCTGTCCCCTGTCATCCCGGGGCAGGTCCTGCCGGACGCTCAGCTCTTCCCTGTCCTGGCCCGGCCTGCAAACCCTGTCCTTAGCACCACGAGCAGTTGCTCGGCTCTGCCTGCTCCCGGCTCCGGCCTTCCCTTCCCGTTCCCTCTCCTCCGGCCCTCTCTGCAGCGGTTTCCCTCCGTCTCGTGTTGGTGAGGAGAGGTCGCAGCTGTAGCGGTTTCCCTCCGTCTCGTGATGGTGAGGAGAGGTCGCAGCTGTAGCGGTTTCCCTCCGTCTGGTGACGGTGAGGAGAGGTTGCAGCTGTAAGAGCCACTGCTGTGGTTCCAGGATGTGTCTCTGGCCTGATGGGAAGACCAGGCCCCGGCCGTGCGAGCAGCCACAGCCGGCGTGTTGGGGACACTCGGGGCTTGGGAGAGAGGCCATGCTGCAGGCGGCAGAGGCCGACGGCCACGGACAGCCCTGCTGGCGTCCCAGGGAGGGGGCCGCCCCGCAGCCACGGGCACTGGGCTCACATGTCCAGGGCTGCCGTGCAAAGGCCGGGGCGTGCGGTGGACGCTCTCAAGCGAGGGTCAGTCTGGGTGAACCCACGAGCCCCCCTGGCGTCTTCGGGGAATTGAGGCTATTGCAGGGGGTCCTTTAAGTCCGAAGTTGACCTTGTGTTGAACTCTAACTCGGGAACAGCAAGCTCCAAGCTGGGTTTGCTTAAGAAAGCAGCATCAGTGTGTTTGGACGTGTGGTTTATTAACGGCCTTGGCTGTGCCGAATTTCATAGGAAGTCACTGTGGGTGAAGCTCAGGTCAATTTTCCTGTTTTTCTATTTGAATATTTTCTCCCTGGAAGCGGACCAGTAACTACTTGGTATAAGCACTCAAAACATTAACTTTTACAAAAAGATCAGATCAGTAGAGTCCACAGCCAGTTCCTCTCTCTGACCCAGAGGGCGGGAGCCAGGCTGGGAGGGAAAGTGCAGAGGCCGCCCTGGAACCCGCGCCAGCGAGGACGGCTGCGCCGAGCGGGAGCGTCGGCTCGGACCTCCGCCCCCCGCACCCCAAAGCGGGGGCTGGCCCCCTGCTCTTCCTTCCCGCTCTTGTTCACTCTGATTCGCTATTGACGAGGCCCGGGAAGCTCGCGCAGCCCACGTGCGGCCACCGCACTTACCGTTCTTTTCAAGGAAGACACGTGACCCTCCCGGCCCTGAGGTGCGGGCAGCTAAGACGCCGCGGTTTCCAGCGTGTTACTCGTGTGCGCTGAGTCTCTGACCTCCCTCCTTCCCGCGCCCTTGTCGTGTCGTCCCGCAGTTACAAGACCTGAGCTCCAAGAAGCAGCCGTCCCACAGCATCCTGGACCTGCTGCGCACCCGGAACATCCGGATCGTCACCATCATGTCCATCATTCTGTGGTGCGTAGGTCACAAAGCCTCTCAAAGTGGCCACGGGCCTCGCGCTTACAGACGTGCCTCAGAGCAGGGCTGAGGCCTGTGTCGCCAGAAAGTCAGAGGGCTGTGTCTGGGGGTGAATGGAGGGAATGGGCATGTCACAATTCTTAATGTGACGGAACCGCAGGAAAGGACAATGAAAACCATGGTGGAGGCTGTTTGGGAGAATATGGGGTCCCTGGGGGTCTCTCCAGGCCCCAAGGTGAATCCTTATTCCCTTTGGGTCCTTGTTTACTTGTTCCTGTCCCTTACCCCATCCTGCCCAGTCACAGACAGTGGCTAAGGGGGAGAGGTAAAACTTTTTTTTTTTAGTTTTTTTTTTGAGACAGAGTCTCGCTCTGTTGCCCGGGCTAGAGTGAGTGCCGTGGCGTCAGCCTAGCTCACAGCAACCTCAAACTCCTGGGCTCAAGCAATCCTACTGCCTCAGTCTCCCGAGTAGCTGGGACTACAGGCGTGCGCCACCATGCCCGGCTAATTTTTTCTATATATGTATTTTTAGCTGTCCAGATCATTTCTTTATATTTTTAGTAGAGACGGGGTCTCGCTCTTGCTC
>CM052447.1:32020761-32033460 GCA_028533085.1 Varecia variegata | reverse complement strand
AAAAAAAAAAAAAAAAAAAAAAAGGATCTGAGTGAAGACACCATGTCCGTCAGGCTACAGAGGCGGCTAAGTGCTTTCCGGAAGTGGGACCTGCTCCTTCTGGGACATTCGGAGTGAGGGCCACGGCCTAGATGTCCTCGCCAGGGTCCCTCTCACACGGCGTCTCGCAGTGTGTCGGGAAGGGATCTGTGAGTTACCAGAGACAGCTGTCACCCAGGTAGCGTGTGCTCGGTGGCCAGACCCTGGGGACTGTAGGTGACTCCCTGAGCCTGCCGGGCGAGTGTGATGAGGCAAGTGAGGAAGGCAGCCTTCGTCTCTTGTCCAGCTGGGCGGCGCTGGGGGTTTTGTGCATTGCCCATCTCCGAGGGGGGCCCGGGATCCCCCAGGGCCGTGCCCCTGCCCAAGCCTGCACCCAGCCGGGGCCAGCACGCAGCCTGCATCACAGACGCGCCGCTGCCCCGCGTCACCCACCGCGGCCCACCCAGACTCCTCCCTGCCCTGGGGTCCCAGGGACTCCGGTACAGACTCTTTCTCTTCATCATCCCAGCTGCATTTTCAACCTGCCGATGAGTCAAAAACATTCTAATCCATGAAGATCCGGTTTGCCAAGGAGTGTGGCTCACCAGCAGAGAGAATGCCTGCTGGGGACAGGCCCCGGCCGGGGCACTGCAGGCGTGCGGACAAGGGACAGCCTGGCCCCATGCCGGGAGTTCCCTCTCTTCTCCGTGGGTGCGGTGGGTTGGTGTCAGCTGCCTCCGACCGGCCACTGCCTGGCCGGGCGCCACAGATGGTCTTTAACCAAATGTTGTCCCTTGTTTTGTCTCATCCCTCCTATCCTGTCACAGCTCACTTCATATCCGCCTCCTCACTCATTCCCTAGCTCTTCTGCAGTTGCTGGGTTTGGGGGGGTTCGGAGGGCAGGGAAGCAGGCTTCCGTAAATGCTTTGGCTTAGTATTTTTAAAGCCAAAAGGCGGGTTGGAATTTTTTTCAATGAAGTGAGTCTGTCTGAATTATATAAGCTTCTCTGCTGTGACACTTGCTACGTGGGATGCTCTGGCAGTCACCAGCACGGAGTTCACGCTGCACGGCATGGGCCCGGGGAAGTTATCCTTTGTTCTGTGAAGTAAGATGCAGGGTCAAGCTGCCACCGCCTTCCTATTCTCTGCTTAGAGAGTGGTGTGGAATTTACTGAAATAATTGCATTTTAAAAGCTGCTTAGGTCGGCAGAGACGTGGATACTGCGTTTCCAGCTGCTTTCTTCTGCACTCTGTTTCAGGATGACCATCTCAGTGGGCTATTTTGGGCTTTCCCTCGATACCCCTAACTTGCATGGGGACATCTATTTGAACTGCTTCCTTTCGGCAGTGGTTGAAGTCCCAGCGTACGTGCTGGCCTGGCTGCTGCTGCGGCACCTGCCCCGGCGCTATTCCATGGCCACCGCCCTGTTCCTGGGTGGCAGTGTCCTGCTCTTCGTGCAGCTGGTGCCCCCAGGTAGGGACCATGTGCATCTGGGGTCCTGGGTCTCACGGAGTCGCTCATTCTCTACCAGGCTGTCTTCCCCGATTAATGAAGAGAATGAAATCAAGCCCGTCACAGCTCCCTTGCCTATATGCTTACTGGGCCTAAAAAGCACGAGAAAGTGCCTCTTGAGACCAGCACACTCCTGATGGCCTGGGCTTTGGGGAAGTGGGCTGCAGGTGAATTTTACTCTATACCCAAGTTGCTGTGTTCGTCTTTGTTTTCCACTCCAGAATAAGGGGAAGAAAGAGCCATCCCGGTTACTGTTTCTCCTGGCCCTGTCTTATTTATTCCTTCAGCACATAGCTGTGCTGCAGGCACCGCGATTGGTGCCCACAGTGCAGAGGGAAAGACGTCAGCAGAGCCCCAGGCCCTCGCAGAGCTTACACCCTGGTCAAGAAGACCAGCAGCAAACGAGTAAATAAAATGCTTAAGATAGTGCGGATTGCGCTACCCTCTGTGGATAAAAACGGAGGGCAGTGGGGAGCTAGTTCGCATGAAGTCGTCACAAAGTGTCTGAACAGGAGCAGTTCAGCGGAAACATACATGAAGTGACAGAAAGCCACGGAAAAGTCTAGGAGAACGTTTCAGGAAGAAGACGCAGCACAGGCAGCGACCCTGAGCAGGAACGACCCGGCACGTCTGAGGAGAAAGGGAGCTAGTTAAGAGAGGGACAGGCCACGAGCAGGATCTTATTTCTAAAACCGTCTTGGTGTCACACAGACGGAGGGGAGGGGGCCGCTCTGACAATCACAGCACAGCCGGTGGCCCTCCTCTGCCTGGCACTGTGCCCAGAGCCCCCACAGACCCGCGGGTTTGGGAGCCGCTGGTGGTCTTGGGCCTCTCAGGCTGGGCACACTGCACAGGGACAGCCCCGGGGGTGTGGCAGAACAAGCCAGAAGTGACGTAGCCGGGTCACACAGCTCAGAGTGACCGAGCTCTGGTCGGCACAGGGAGAAGGATAGATGGGAGGATCGTCCCCGTGACGCTCCGTGAGCTTTCTGAGGTCTGAGTAGTGTGGAGACATGAAATGAGTTAGAACTGGATTCTCCACTCGTCTAAAGGCCATTAGTTGATCCCACAGTGCCTGCGGTGTGAGGGTCTGGGCTGACAGCTGACTCCCGGGCGGACACGTCCTGAGTGAGTCTGGTGGAAGGCAGGGGGGCTGCTGAGGAGCGTGTCTGGTGGTCTCTGGGCCGCGGGAAATGCACGTCCTCACGCGGCTGCGGTCCCCGCCTCCGTGCGGTCGTCAGCGTGGGGGAAGTCCCGGCTGCGGTCCTGTCCCACAACGGGACGTTACAGACACCCCCCCCCCCCGAAAAAAAGACGGGAGAAAGTACGTTTGCTCAGGCAAAACAGAAATGGAACTCTGAGCGGCAGCGTGCCCGGGTTGGTGCCCACGCCTGCCTTCTTTCCCTTGCTCTCCAGACTTGTATTATCTGGCTACGGCCCTGGTGATGGCGGGCAAGTTCGGAGTCACGGCTGCCTTTTCCATGGTCTACGTGTACACGGCCGAGCTGTACCCCACGGTGGTCAGAAACATGGGCGTGGGCGTCAGCTCCACGGCGTCGCGCCTGGGCAGCATCCTGTCTCCCTACTTCGTGTACCTTGGTGAGAGCCGTGGGCGGGGGCCACGGGGGCCGCGGGGCAGCTTCCGTGTGCGTGGACATGGCTCGTTCGTGAGAAAACGAGCGCACGCAGCCGCCGTGCGGGACCTGTGGCCGGGCAGGTTCTTCCCCGAGTGCGCTGGCCGGGGGACAGTCTCTCTCAAATGGAAAACAACCGATAGACTAGCCAGAGATGGATGAGAAAATTAGAAGGTTTTGTTTCTGTTTCGGCCGTCCCAGGCCTTCCACCAGAGACCGAAGTCCTTCACCCTCAGAAACTACACAGCCCCTTAGGGAGCCAGTGTGCATAGTTGGAGAAATTTCTTGGAATCAGCGTTTAAAAGGAACAGGAGGGGAGAGATGCCCAGGAGAACGGCGGTGGGAGTCTTCCCACTGGAGCACCACGCAGCGGGTTTGCGTTGCGTGAAGATCTGCCTCGTGCCGTTCTGTCCAGCAGGGCCCCAGTTTGTTCTTCCCAAACCACGTCCTCACGGCACCGCCGTCCACAGCCGGTACGGCTCTGGGGAGGGTGGCACCTGCCCTGAGTACCCAGAGAGCTTTGTGGACACAGCACACAGATCTGACAAGCGGAAACAGCCTGTCTGGCCTGAAGGCAAATCAAACGGGCTGTGACACATCTGCAGGGGTGGCAGAGTTATTCCTGTCCCTGGCCCAGTACTTTGAGTTCCTTGGAAACCCAACGTTGGGAAATAGGAATAATCCTCATGTCTCAGCTCCTGCCCTGCACCTCCGGGCACCCCCTGCTGGCTCTGGGTTCCGAAGCCAGATCCAGTCTGGCGACTCAGCCTGTGGGCGATGCTGAGGCTGAGAAGGACGGTGACCCTTATGGAGTCCTGGGACCATAAGGGACGGAGAGAGACCGGTCTAACCGCAGCCCTGGGCTGGGCTCTGTCTGCTTTGCCACAGGGGCCTACGACCGCTTCCTGCCCTACATCCTGATGGGAAGCCTGACCATCCTGACAGCCATCCTCACCCTGTTTCTCCCAGAGAGCTTCGGTACCCCACTCCCAGACACCATCGACCAGATGCTAAGGGTCAAAGGGTAAGACGGCCTCCTTCACGGCGGTGAATGCACTGGGCATGGCCTGGCCAGGTCTCAGGATCCCCTCGTGGCAGAGCGCCTTGCCCCCCGCAGACTCTGGACTAGTTTAGCCATCAGAGGGTTGTAAGTAGCGAGGCCCTTGCAGCCTGTGCTCTCTGGCCTGATCCTGGTGGACCTGCCGCAGTGCACGTCTCCATGGCGGCAGCAGCTCTGGATGACGCCGGGGCCGGGAGGAATATTTCAGAATCTGCTGCCTGATGTTTTTCCCCCAGTGGAGACATCCTCAGTTCTTGGTTGTTTGTTTTGAGACAAGATTTGTTAGTAACATTTGTTTTGCCTGTTTTTATAGAATAAAATACAAGCAGACTCCAGGTCACACGAGGATGTTAAGAGACGGCCAAGAAAGCCCCGTGATCCTTAAAAGCACGGGCTTCTAGCGCAGCTCCCGGTAGGTGAGGAACGTAAGAGGAAAGACCGTGTCTCATCAGAAACAGCTGTGCAGACACTGAGCCCTCCGGTGACAAAGGTCTCTGCTGTTCCTTCTCTTACCTGTGTCTGACTCGCTCGTGGGTGGCCGCGTGGAGCCCTGGAGCACCACCTTCCTCTGGGGACGCCGGGCCACCTGCAGACAGCTTCAGGCCAGTCCCGGCTTGTGTGCTGGTGGACGCTTCCTAAGGAGTTAACTATTCGCTAGAACCAATGGGATCGGGAAGGATATGAGAAGAATCTGCTAAATTTACATTTTAATTTTAGATAACTTGAAAAGACCCCTAATAATACTGCAGGTCTCAGTCCCCCCACGCCCTTCCTTCTAATGGTGACCTTTAGAGGAAAAGAAATAGTTTCACAGGAAGTTTGATTTCTCACCTTTCCTCAGTTACCAATGACATTAGCTAGGACTGTCACTGCCCAGGGCAGGAGAGCACAGGGTCTGGGGAGAGTGAGCAGGTGCGGAATACGGGCAGGTGCGTTGATGTGTGAGCTCTTGGCCACCAGTGTGACTGCCGGGCAGATGTGTTCACATCCGATCCAAGCCTGGGCCTGTCTGGGCCACGAGGAATGCATCATTGCATCTGCCGTTCTCGTTTTCCACTGCTGTGTAAATCCAGCCTCCTCGCTGCTGTGGTTCTCGGCTGTGCTTTGGAGGAAGTTTATCAGTGAGAAAGAGAGACAAGTAACTTTGTCTTTTCTCTCAAAACTGTAATGGGTTTTGTTTTGTTGCTTTATTTGTTGTTGTGTCTGTTTCTCCTTAAGTTATTTGCCCTTCAGAATAGACTTGGGGAAGGCTGGTTCCTTAGCCTCCTGGTTTGTGTCTTTTTCTTTCTTTCTTTCTTTCTTTTTTTTTTCTTTTTTAAGAGACAGGGTTTCATTCTGTTGCTCAGGCTGGAGTGCAGTGGTGGCATCATCATAGCTCACTGCAGCCTCAAACTCCTGGCCTCAAGTGATCCTCCTGCCTCAGCCTCCCAAGTAGCTGGGACTACAGGTGCATGCCACCATGCCTGGATAATTATTTTTATTTTTATTTTTATTTTTTGTGAAGATGAGATCTTGCTGTGTTTCCCAGGCTGGCCTCAAACTCCTGGCCTCAAGTAATCCTCCCACCCTGGCCTCCCAAGGTGCTGGGATTACAGGCATGAGCCACTGTGCCTGGCCTGTGTCTTTTTTTTTTTTTTTAACCCAAAATCACTCCGGCAATGGTCTGCAGTTGCCACCAGTGCAAGGCCTTTCCAGTTTTGTCCTCTGGCACTTCTCTGAGTGCCAAAAACAATGTCATTGCGTGTATTCCTTTTGTGATGCCTAATCAGGGGGAAAAAAATTATAAAGAAATTTAAATTGTGTTCACAGTCTCTCGGAGCTGCTCACTCCAGCCACGTAACACTATCGGGAGATACTTTGTGTTCAGTAGTTGCCTTCTCTTTGCTGATCATGTTACCATGGTACTACTAAAGCGTATGCTTCAGCTGGTAAAAAGAAAACAAAACCAACCATATTTTTGTGAAAGCTACTGATGTGCCTTGGAAAATGAGAAAGTTTTAATAAGTAAAATGATTTTTTAAATAATAGCAACTCCTACAATCTTTATTTCCAGAAGTTGGTGACCTTGTACACACCGTCCCCTGACTTCTCTGTCAGCTCGAGCTAATTCTGGCAATGGTTGGGATTAATGTCTAAAGCTAAAATTTAATTCCCGTGTACTGGAAATCTCCACTCTGTTAATTGACTATGGACGGAGCCAGCCTCTCTCACGAGTGTCTTAGCCTGGGTCCCCTGAAAGCAGCGCTCCTGTGCAGTAGTTGGTTTGTTTGGAAATGAGATTCCAGGGAGCAAGAGTGAAGGACAGGGGGAGAAGCAGAGGGGAGGAGGGAGACCAAGTACAAGGATGCGTTCTCAGGTTGGTCAGTGCCAAGGGCGGGAGGGCTCCATCCAGCAGGAACTTCTGAGGAGGCTTATGAAATGCATCTCAAAGCCATCGGCCCCATGGACAAAAGGGGGAAAGCATTTCTCTGTTGGTGCCCACTCACCAGACGCAGCCCACAGGTGTGAGCTTCCCACGTTGCAAACGCGTTAGTCCCAAACAGGCCCAGTCCCCTGGGCAGAAAGCAAGAGGTGACACGTCGCAGGCTGGAGTGAGGCTTGCTGGAGCCCGTGGGAACTGGTCACTGCCGCGGTGGCTGCCGTGGTGGCTGCAGCGATGGCGGGGCTGAGGGGCTGGGGTTGGGTGTGGTGCACAAGAGGTGTCTGATCTCTGTATGCCATTTGTCATGGGGCATTCGGAACTGCAGTTCCACCTGTTCTCCTACTGCAGGCATGAACGGTTTCTGCATTTTCTCTCTTATTTTCATGTCGCTGATTCCAGTCATTTGTGGCCTTCTGAGGACAAAACCCATAATGGCCTGAATGCCTAGAGCTCTTCCTGAGCTGGGGCAATAGCCCAGGTCACTGCTCCCAGGGCTGAGCCAAGGGTCTGCAAATCCAGGCCCTCCGTCCGAGTCTGCTGGGCGTGTGTGCACCTCGTTCCATCAGTGCCACGTCCTGGAATCCCTCCTGTCGGGGAGAGAGGCGTGTACAGACTGCAGGCACAGGGGCAGAGGTGGTGAGTGATGAGGTGCTCACCTAATAGCTATAATACCTGGGAACCAGCGAACCCACAGAGATAGGAAGGGCAAAGAAACGGAGCTGGAGAAACAACTCAGATTTTTTTTAAAAGTTCTCTGTCACAGATCAAAGTAAAGGCAAGAATTTACCCAGTAATCTTTTCCTATTCTTGGCAGCTAGTTCCTATCTCCACCAGGGTTCCCTCAACACTCTTCGTGGATTCCAGAAGGGCTGCTGTGTGCCAACGAGAATTATCCTGCTTAATACCTGGCCTAAGGGATGGTGAATCAGGTGGGCAGAGGACTCTGTTCTCTGCCAGGTAGTAAGTGGCAGAACAAAACTTTCTTCTAGGTATTTGTCTACTGATTGCTTTTCCTAAAGGGCTTTTAGGCTGATAGAGGCTTGATGCAAAATATTAGCAACACCTTATGTTGTGTGCTATTGCTATAAAAGCACTTTGGGAAAATATATCTATTTTCTCCTTTAATTCTCATTTAAAAAATCCCATAAGATTGACAGAGGATGCCCAGGATGACAGAGTTAGAGGTTTCTCAGCAGAACTCGTATGTCTTCCTGGAGCTCTCAGGCGGACCCATGCCTGAGAGTCTCACCCCCTGGAGAAGGGGCCTGATCTCGGGGACAGAGTTTTGTAAGAAGATGCTGAGAGACGCTGTGACATCATTCCTGTGCTGGGCCAGCCAGGGAGCAGCAGCCAGGCACCTGACTGACTCTGTTTTTTCCCCTTTTGTTTATTTATTTATTTCTGTAAAGACGGGGTCTCACCATGTTGCCCAGGCTGGTCTTGAACTCCTGGCCTCAAGCAACCCTCCCACCTCAGCCTCCCAAAGTGCTGGGATCACAGGTGCTGACTGACTCTTTACCCCAGAAGAAGTCTCACAAAAAACTTCTCATGGATGTGTAGAGGAGGGGTAGGAACGTGCTCTATACCTCAAGGATAGACTGCTAAATGTATGCGGTGGCATCAGCATTTCACGTGGCTAGTCTGCTGAAGAGATTTGAAACGTTTAATGCTCATGCACTTTTGATTATGAACAAAATAGTTCTGAAAATTCCAAATGTCCTCATAGAATTACCCTCCCCCATACCAAAAAAATGAGCACAAAAAAAAGCGCAAAAATCTACAAATTTTTTTCAACAAAACTAACCAAACAAGAAAGCAGTGCAACATAATACACATCAAAAATTGATGAAAGGGGAAGAAATGAAGATTTAACCCTGCCCCCAATCTCTCGAACCATACTAAAAAGTCATCAACATCTGGAACAATCTCCCTAATACTCCCAAATCTGGCTACCAGCAGACTGGTTAAAGGCCTCTATTTATTTTCCTCTTCAAAGAATTTTGGAAACTCCTCTAGAGCACACATGGGTGACGTGGAGAATGGGGATGAGCCTGAAAGAAGTGAGGTCTGCCCAGTAAGAAATGCTAAAGGAACCTTCAGGCTGAAATGACACTAGCTAGTAACTTGAATCTACAGGAAGGAATAATGAACATGGGTAAAGGTATCTACCTAAGTAATTATAAAGACAGTATTAATGTATTTTCTTAATTCTATTTCCTATATAATTTAAAAAACAACTGCATAAAGTAATAATTATAAATTGAGGTTAATGGGCATGCAATGTATCAAGATGTAATTTGTGACAACAATAAAAGGGGGTGGAGCTAAATAAGAGCAAAGTTTTTGTATATCATTGAAATTGACTTGGTATTAATCTAAACCAGATTGTTATAAATTAATATATGAATTATAATCTACAGGGCAACCATTAAGAAGATAAATCAAAAATATGTAGTAAAAAATTGATACAGATTTAAAATGATATTAGAAAATATATATTGAACACAAAAGAAAAGTAACGGAGGAATTAAGGAATAAAAGAGATAAAAGACAGAAAACAAGTAGGAAACTGGAGAAGTAAACCCTTCCTTATTGGTAATTATATTCAATATGAGTGCAGCTTCTTCAATTAAAAGGCAGAGATTGGCAGAACAGATAAAAAACATAATCCAACTATTATGATGTCTACAAGAGTTTGAGTTAGATTCAAAGACAAAAATAGGTTGAAAATAAAAAGATGGGAAAAGATATTCCATGCAGATAATAACCAAAAGAGAGTTTGAATGTCTATACTAATATCATATAAATAGACTTTAACATAAAACTTGTTACAACAGACAAAGGTCATTATATTATTATGAAAGGGTTAATCTATCAAGAAGATATAACAATTATAAACATATATACACCTAACAAACCAACAGAGCCTGAAAATGCATGAAACAAAGACTGGCAAAATTGAAGGGAAAAATACACAATTTAGTAATAATAGCAGATTTCAACACCTCACTTTCAATAATGGATAGAATACTTGAAGATCAGCAAGGAAATAGAAAACTTGAAAATACTATTAAACCAGCTAGACCTAACAGACTTATAAAGATACCCACACAGTGCCAGAATACATATTCTTCTCAAGTGTACATGGAATATTCTCCAAGTTAGACCACATGTTAGGCTATAAAACAAGCCTCACTAAATTTAAAAATATTGAAATCATACAAAGTATTTTCTCTGACCACAATGGAATAAAGCTAGAAATCTGGAAAATTCACAAGTATGTGGAAATTAAACAACACAGTCTTTAACAACCAATGGGTCAAAGAAGAAAACACAAGGGAAATTATAAAATACTTTGAGATTAAAAATGAAAACACAACATACCAAAATTTAGGGGATTCAACAAAAGCTGTGCTCAGAGGGAAATTTATAGCTATAAACATCTACATTTTAGAAAAAGATCAATAAGGAAGTCAAGAATCTATGCTTCTATCTTAAGGAACTTAAAAAATAAGGACAAACTAAACCCAAAGCAAGAAGGAAGGAGATAATAAAGATTAGAACAGAGATAAATGAAATAGAGAATTAACAAAAAAAAAGTCAACTATACAAAAGTTGGTTATTTGAAAAGATCAACAAAATTGACTAAGTTTTAGCTAGACTGACCAGGAAAAAAAGAAGACTCCAGTTACTAAAATCAGAAATAGAAGTGTGGAAATTACTATTGACCTTATAGAAATAAAAGGATTATAAGAGAATATTCTAACCAATTATATGCCAACACATTAGATGACATGGACAAATTCCTAGAAACACACAAATTACCAAAACTGACTGAAGAAGAAATAGAAAATCTGGCCAGGTACAGTGGCTCACACCTGTAATCCTAGCACTTTGGGATGCTGAGGTGGGAGGATTTATTGAGGCCAAGAGTTGGAGACCAGCCTGAGGAAGAGCATGACCCCGTCTCTACAAAAAATAGAAAAATTAGCTGGGCATGATGGTACGCACCTATAGTCCCAGATACTCCGGAGGCTGAGACAATAGGATCACTTGAACCCAGGAATTTGAGGTTGCTGTGAGCTATGACACCACTGTACTCTAGCCCAGATGACAGAGCAAGACCCTATCTCAAAAAGAAAAAAGGAAAGAAAATCTGAATAAGCTTCTAACCAGAACAAAGTTTGAATCAAAAATCTCCCAGCAAAGAAAAGCCTAGGACCAGATGGCTTCAGTGGTGAATTCTACCAGACATTTAAAGAATTAATGCCAAACTTCTCAAATTCTTCCAAAAGACAGAGTAAGAAAGAACACTTCCTAACTCATTCATTCTATGAGGCCAGTTTTACCCTGAGACCAAAGTCAGGCAGAAACATCAATAGGAGAGGAAACTTTGATATTCCTTACAAACCCAGACGTGCTCAGTAAAACACTAGCCAACCAAATCCAGTAGCATGTTAAGAGGATTACATATTGTAGCCAAGTGGGATTTATCCCAGGAATGCAAAGGTGCTTCAATGTACAAAAATCAATATAATACACTACATTAACTTCATTTGACAATATCTGACACAGATTAATGATAAAAGCAGTTGGCTGGGTGCGGTGGCTCAGACCTGTAATCCTAATACTCTGGGAGGCTGAGGCGGGAGGATCGCTCAAGGTCAAGAGTTCAAGACCAGCCTAAGCAAGAGTGAGACCTCGTCTCTACTAAAAAAAAAATAGAAAGAAATTAGCTGGACAACTAAAAATATACAGAGAAAATTAGCTGGGTGTGGTGGCACATGTTTGTAGTCCCAGCTACTTGGGAGGCTGAGGCAGTAGGATCGCTGGAGCCCAGGAGTTTGAGGTTGCTGTGAGCTAGGCTGACGCCATGGCACTCTATCCTGGGCAACAGAGCAAGACTCTGTCTCAAAAAAAAACATTTAACAAATTAGAAATTTGTTATTAGACAAATTTAAATAGAAGGTATTTCTATTTAACAAATTAGAAATAGAAGGTAACTTCTTCAACATGGTGAATGGCATCTGTGAATAATGCACAGCTAACATTGTATTCAATGGTGAGACTAAAAACTTTCCCCTGCCATCGGCAACAAGATAAGGATGTTCACTCTTGCTATTTCTGTTCAACATTGTACTGGAAGTTCAAGCCATAACAATTAGCTAAGAAAAAGAAATAAAAGATCCAAATTGAGAAGGAACAAGTAAAGCTATAATGAAAACAATGTGATACGGACATGAAGGCAGATAATAGACCAATGAAATAGAACATAGAGCCAGAAGCAAACCTTTACATGTATGGCCAAATGATTTTTGAAAAAAAGTTCTAAGATTGTACAATAGGGAAAAA
The DNA here is from genome assembly GCA_028533085.1 of Varecia variegata. Lineage (NCBI taxonomy): Eukaryota > Metazoa > Chordata > Mammalia > Primates > Lemuridae > Varecia > Varecia variegata. The sequence goes on along the minus strand of CM052447.1, from coordinate 32,021,461 downwards.
ACAGTCTTTTCAACAAATGGTGTTGGGAAACTGGCTATCCAGAAGCAAAATAATAAAGTTGGATACCTATCTTACGCCATATACAAAAATTAAAACAGAACAAAGACCTAAACCTGAGAGCTGAAACTATAAGATTTTTAAAAGAAAACATAGGAGGAAATCTTCATGGCATTGGTTTTGGCTATGATTTCTTGAATATAACATCTTTTTTTTTAAATCACAGACAATAAAATAAAAATAGATAAATTGGACTTCATCAAAATTACACACTTCTGTGCATAAAACAATGAACAGAGTGAAAAGGCAACCCATGTCATGGGAGAAAATATTTGCAAATCATATATCTGGTAAGGGGTTAATATTGAGAATACATAAAGAACTCCTGTAACTCTGCAACCAAAAAACAAACATCGAATTAAAAAATCTGCCAGAGCCTTGAGTAGACATTTCTTCAAAGAAAATATGCAAATGGCCAGTAAGCACACAAAAAGATCCTCAACATCACTAATCACTAGGGAAATGCAAATCAAAACCACAATAATATACCACTTCATACCCAGTAGGATAGCTACTGTTAAATAAACAGAAAATAGGCCGGGCGCGGTGGCTCACGCCTGTAATCCTAGCACTTGGGAGGCCGAGGCGGGCGGATCGTTTGAGCTCAGGAGTTCGAGACCAGCCTGAGCAAGAGCGAGACCCC
>CM052447.1:31953795-32007360 GCA_028533085.1 Varecia variegata | reverse complement strand
AGTGGCCGGCGACACTGGACGCCGCCCGTCCCCCGCCCCCTGCCGCCGCGCGGAGCTCAGCGCTCCCAGCCCGGTTCCCGGAAACTCCTCGATTTCTGTGTCCCCGCGGCGTTTGCAAGAAACGAAACCCAGGCCCCGCCCCTCCGGCGCGGCCCCGCAGAGCCGGGCGCGGGCGCTGCCCGAACGGGGGCCGGACCCACCGCCTCTCCGGCTCGGGCCGCAGCGGGTGGCGGGTGCCCCAGCAGAGGGACGCAGAGCGGCCTTCCCCTGCAGCGCTTCACAGGTGGGCGCCATTTCTGTACGCCTACTGTGTGCCCGCCAAAGCAGGCGGCGGGGGAAGAGGGGGGGCGGGGAGAAAAAGAGGGAAAGGCAGGGTGTTTACAAAGAGCTCTGCACCCCGAGGGTTGCTAGTCCACCTTGCAGGAGTTGATAATGGGCACAGAGAAGTTTAGCAACGTGCCTGAGGTCACACAGCTTGTAGCTGCTGAGCTGGCTGCAAACCCAGCCTGCAGAGGGAGGCCGGGCGGGGAAGGAGGAGGAAGTGCCCTGGCGGGCAGGTGAGCCGCCTGCCAGCGAGGACGGTGGGCAGGGACAGGGGCGGTCCCAGGCAGCCACCCGGGTTGAGAGGCTTTGCGGTTCTCCTGCCTGCCCTCCCTTTCCAGGAAGCCGGCCAGCCGGAGCCCGCCGCTCACCCCGACTCACCCCCAGCCGGGGCCGAGCAGGAATGTGCAAGTTGGCCCGAAAGGCCGGTGCCCCTTCCCTCCAAACACACACACCCAGCTCGGCCGGTGCAGGGCGAGCGTGGGTCCCCTGGGGGTGAGGGGCTCCACATCAGGCTCCGGGTGACCCCAGGGCGAAGTGGAGGTGATGCGGCCCCCAAAATGGCCACGAAGCCTGCCAGGCGCGCTCCGGGGAAACCACAGTGGCGCAGGCGGCCCCGCAGCCCGGATTCGCGCGGGAAGGAGGGCGCTGATGCCATCAAACCCCGGCGGATGGGAGGCTGAGTTCTCTTTCCTCTCAACGCGGTGTTTATAAGAAATGAAACTCGGGACAGGGCATCGGCGGCAGCCCACGCTGTCACCCCGCCCCCTCCCCGGGAGTTCCGGAACAGCCCTGAGCTGAAGCAATCCCTTGGCCCCCGGTCGTATCGCAGGACCCCTGTGCTTCCCAGCTGCAGCCTCCCACTCTGAGCTTAGGATTTTTATAACAGTGCAGCGTTTATTCTGCTGTGTCATCCAGCATTTCTGCAAAAGCTTTGGGAGGGGAGGAGCTGGTCTCGTGCCCCAGCGTATCTCCAGGGCCAAACCTACGGTTGGCTCAGAGCAGAAGTGCGATTCGCATTTGTTGAACGAATTAAGCAGAGACTTTCTTTCCAGCTTGGCTCCTTGCAGGCAGGGTGGTGACCCCTGGATTCTATCTTCAAGCTTTTGGATGCTTTTGGCTGATTTTATGCCTGCCTTGTGTTTTGCACTTCACAGTTTAGGACTGCCTGCCTTTCAGGTTTGCTGTGACAATAGAGAGATGATGGTTGGGAGGGGCCTTGAGCATCTCCGAGAGCCCTACCTCTGGCCCTGGAAGGCCAGAAGGCAGGTCTGCTTTGGGGACTGTGGCCCCCACTCTGGATGCCGGCTCCACAGGTAGCAGGCCTCCCAGGCCTCCCAGTCGAAAACCTAGTTCAAGCATCGCTGGGCCCTGCACCCCAGCTCTACCAAACTCTGATTTCTGAGAACATGTCCCATCCCACACCCATCTCTATCAGCAGAGGATGTGACCACAGGTTGCCAATGAACGTCTGTATCGGAGGGAATTAATAATGTGAGAAAGAAGGAGCATCGAACTCCTGAGGGAGGGGGCAACACATGAATGCAACAAGGATCTGCTGGGTGCCTCCTGCGTGCCATGCACTCTGCCGGAGTGCAGCGACTGCAGAATCACTCTGGCAGGGCCTGTGTGCCCACGTGCACCTGTGCATGCTGATGGGTTGGGGAATCCTAGCTGCAGGGCTAAACGGAGCCCACCTGGGGGTGAACAATGTGTGCTGAGAGCCTGAGGGAGGGACTGGGGGCAGGATTTGGTCCCTCAGGGGAGAGGCTCCCACAAGGGGGGACGTGATGTGTGTGCATGTGATGATGGTGATCTTACCCCCAGCATCCTGACTGCAGAAGTCACCTCAAAGGAGGCCCCGCCAGCCCAGAAAACCCCAGGGCCTCATACCAAGAAGCTGCACAGTGAATTCACCTCACTGGGTGAGTGAGACCTTGGCCCAGAACAGGGTGGGTGTCTCCCCAGCTAAACCCCAGCTACCTCCAGCTGCAGGGAGTGAGGAACCTGCTTAGATTTTTTACAGAAAAATGTAGACTTTGTTCCCCAGAAAGTCACCAGCCAGAAAGTGGTAAGTGGGGAGAAGACAACACACGAAAGTTAAGGACCAAGGGTTCCAAGCAGGGAAAGGACGTCTTGTCAGCTGCTTTGGGGCACTTCAAAGAGAACAGGCCTTTGCTCTAGGTCAATCTCTTAAAAAAGGAAAAATTGAAATGGGAGGGGGGCGAGGAAGAGGGGGATTGAGGGAAAGAAGTGAGCGTTGCTAAGTATCGCAGGAAGACAGGGATGAGGAGCAAAGGCATGAAGGGAAAAATACAAAGTGTATTCAGAGAGTGGAAATGCAGTGAAAGGTTCACGTATTCCCGTTAATACATTTCATTTGACTAATGTTTTAAAGTTTGGAAAGGATTTTGATAGTCTAATTTCATCTTCACAACAATTAGGAGAGATGGACAGAGATTAATTAGCTATTTTACAGATGAGAAAACCTAGGCCCAGAGAGGGACAGTAAGTTGCTGAATATAACACAGCAAGTGGCAAAAGCACAAGAACCTAGGCTTTCAGACTCAAATCCTGTGTTCTCTTCCTACCCCCCTCTAGTTACTGCCAAGGGCAGGGGAGCTGTCTGTGGGAGAGAAGGTTGAAAGGGGACCCCAGGGCAAGACTGTGCAGAGATGTGAACATGGAGCTGAATGTGGGGTGTTCACGAATGTGAGGGAGAGCCATTCCCGAGAGGCACTGTCTTCCCCATCGTCCTGCGCAGGCCTGATAGGGAGGGAGGCCCAAGGGGGGGATGGGACAAGAGTCTGGTCCTGGAACGTGAATATAACCTGATGAAGGAAGGTAGACCCAGAGGAAGAGGTGAGGCAAAGAGGGGGAAGAGGATGAGAATTAGGAGGAGGAAAGCTTGGAGCGGGGAGGGTTGTGGAGAGTTCTGTGTGTGTGCGAGAATCTGCGGATTGTAGGGGAGTGCCCAGCAGGCAGCCAGAGCTCGGGTTGGGAGGCCATCTGCCAGAGGAGGTTGCTGGAGTTGGAGAAGATTAGTACTCAGAGAAGGAAAAGGGCTGGCCTGAAATACTAAGAAGAGCATAGAGGAGGCCATGTGTTCTGCTTAGCGTCACAGGGAATGTGTGATATGTATTAGAATGGAATTCATCAAAAGCAGTTACAATAAAAACTTTGGATACTTTGGGTATGACAAAAATATGGTTTAACTTTATCTCACTGATTGGAAATATGGCACCCCAATCATGATAAGCAGATTCTTACAGGCTTCAAAATAAAATGAGAATTCCTAAAGTTAAAAAAAGTCAAAGAACACTTCAAAGATGTAAATGACAGTTTCACTGGTAAATCCTAACACTGGGGAATTTTTCCTAAGCAAAAATTATCAATGTGCGCAAAGATTTAGCTAATAGCTTTGTCTGTATTATGAGAAAATGGAAATAACCTAAATGTCCTACAATAGGGGATTAATTGGGTAAATTTTTATTTATCCTTATGATAGAATAATACGCACCCTTTACAAATGATATTGCAGAAGTACATTTCATGACATGGAAAGATGCTCATTTTGTGTATATATACACATAGAGGTGATTATCTGTGAATTAAAATGAAGTTTTTGTTTTAAAGCACTTTTTACAGCCTCTTGGGCCTTCACAGGATCACTGTGGTCAATTTCTCAGGCCACAAGAGATGCAAACTTCCTTTCCCTAATCTCATTCCGAATTTTCTAGCGCCCGAGTCAGGTTCTCAGGAACAGGACCAGCATCCATTTGTTGCACCAAGAACAGATTTCAGGACTCGGGAGTCTCTTGTTTTCTGCTCTTCTTGCTTAGAAGGTCTTGGTCCCTGTGGCAGGTTCTCACTCCCATTTGCCAGTTAAAGCACCTCAACTCCCAACTTTCCATTCCAGGGGCTCAGGGCCTTCCATTTCGCTTAATGTCTGGCTAGGCTCCGTCCTCAGTTTCTCCAGACTCCTTGCCTCTCCTGGCTCTGGACCCACCACTATCTGGGAGACAATTCTGACCGTTCCTGCTGGGTCTCCTGGGCTGCTTTCCCAGGTGTGGCTTTAGTCACAGCACTCAGATTCTGGTGCAGCAGAACTGGATTAACACATGCATATCCTCCGTGGCAGAGAGGCAGTAGAGTGACTGACAGATGGAATGCTTCCCCAGTGTGTTTATTTAAAGCCTGCATCAATGGGGTGCTGCTCTGGAGGGAGAGCTGGGGTGAAGGGAGACACGTGCCTGGGGAGAGCGATTTACTTCTGAGTCAGCAGCTTTGGGGAGATAAGGAAGAAGCCTGCTGGGCCAGAGTTCTGTATGGAAAATGAACACAGCCCAGCCTCTAGAACTGCAAGTGGGACAAGGACTAGTTGCCAGCACAGGAGTTAAGCTGTTGACCTTAGCGCAGGGCCTGGGACCTAGGTTCTCCAACCCTGTGGCTAGACCCATGGCCTGGGCCAGCCCTGAGCAATTCTGCCATGCCCCCCAGAGTCTCTGGGTCAAGCCCTGGGGGCCCAGAGATGACACCAATTCTACCCTGGAGGAGCTCCCAGGCAAGGGCCACAGTGAGGCTGCGGAGGAGGCCTGATGCAGGGATGCCAGGAGGGACCAGAGCTACCCGACCCCCACCCTCACTCAGCAGTCCTGAACCCCTTTTTCTTCCCTCCCTTTCCCTAAGGCCAGCCAGGGGCAGTCTCAGGCTGCGGTCCCCAAGCTTAGGGCCGCGGGTCCTTACTGGTCTGTGGCCTGTTAGCGACCCCGCCCCACTCCATGGAAAAAATTGTTTTCCATGAAACTTGGGGGGGGGAGGGGCGGGCAAGCCAGAGAAGCTTCATTTGTATTTACAACCACTCCCCATCGCTGGAATCACCTCCTGAGCTCGCCTCCCCCGACCGCCCCCCCCCCCAACGTCCTTGGAAACATTGTCTTCCATGAAGCCTTGAAACCGGTCCCTGGTGCCAAAAAGGTTGGGGACCGCTGGTCTCGGGATACTGACCGAATAGGGGTGGCGTATCACCCTGGTCACTGTTAGCCCATGGGGCAGGGATCTTGGAAACCGTGCGGCATGCTGTCTGCGTGGGGCATGGTGCTTTGCAAACACCATCTCTTCCCATCTCTGCAGCCCAGCAAGGCAGGGCTATTGTTATTTGGGAGTTGAGGAAACTGAGGGAGGCTCTGCCAGCAGCAGCCAGGCTGGGGTTTCCCCTCACCCAGCAGCCCCACACAGTGCCCCTGCAGGGGAGGCTTTGTGTCTCAACCTCCCCGGCAGGTGAGCGACCTGGAGGGAGGGCGCCCCCCGCTCCAGACCGGGGCAGTGTGAGGGCTGAAACCCGCCCGCCTTTACACTCCACTAGCCGGCTTGAGGAGCCAGGCTGGTTGTCGGAATTCAGTCCCAGTGTCCTTTGAAGAGGGCGGCAGATGCTCAGGTGACCCCCCCCAGCATCGGAGAGAGAGGTGAGCCTAGCTCACCCCTCCGCCCCCACCGCCCCGCAGGAAGCGGGAGGCGACGGTCCCCGGACCTGGCGGGCCGGGGGAACGCGGAACGGGGGTGCCCGGGGCAGCGGGGGCGGGGCGGCGCGCGGGCCGGGGGGGTGGGGAGGAGCGGCCGCCCTGTACTTCCCCTTCGCCGCTAGCGCTACAACAGCCTGATTTCCCCGAAGTGACGCGGCGCGCCGGCCAATGGGCGCCCGCGCGGCTCGGGGGGCGGGGCCGGCGCGGGCCGGGGGAATCCCGCTAAGTGTTTGGACTTCTCCCCGCGCCGCGGCGGGGCAGAGCGCGCCAGCCCCTCGCGCAGGCAGGACGTGCGCGCCGGCCGAGCGGAGCCAGCGCCAGCCGCGCGCGGCAGCCCCGAGCCCGGGCGTCCTCTGCGTCCTCCCGAGTCCGCCGGAGTCGCGCTCCGCGCACCCGCGCGCAGCCCCCGCCTCGTCGGACCCTCTGGCGCCGCCGCCGCGCCGCCCCAGCAGCAGAGGTGAGCCCGCCCTCGCACCGGGGGGCCGGCGGCGTCGAACAAAAGGCGCGCGGGGCACCAGGAAGTGGGGGCCGAAAACCCCCGCTGGGGAGTCGCGGGCGCCCGCGCGGGCTCGGGAGGGCGCCGGCGGAGCTGCGAGCGGCGGCGCGGGGAGGGCGGGCCGCGGCGTGGACCGCCCACCCGGCCAAGGTTGCCGGCGCCCGGCCGCTTTCGCAGATCTGTGTGCGCGAAACCACCGGGGGCCTGCAGATGGCTGGGCCGTTCGTCGCACGCACCCACACGCCGTGCCGCGGACTCGAGTGTCCGCCCACGCGTGGGCGCCCAGGCCCAGGTTTTGGGCTCCCTGTGTTGGTGGCAAGGGCTGGCTTACTGCCCTGGGTGGCTGGAGGGGGTCATGACCTACGGGGGGTTGCAGGAGAAGGCGCCACAGGTGTTCCCTGGACTCCTTCTCCCGAGGAGGGGAAACCGGGCCGGATGGGCTAGCGTCGCGGGCATCGCGGCCGTCAGGGAGGCGGAGAATGGATTGGGAGGGGAGGGGTGTCCTTTGGGGAAGGTGCACGGCTAGCGGCGACAACTCAAGTCAAGGAAATTTCTTGTTGACATCAAGAAAAGAAGCTCTTCCTTTCCCAAATGATTTGAATTTTGAGAGAAAAGTTCTGGTACTGAGATATCTGTATATTTTGTCTCTTTTCCTGCACATAAATCCTGCAGCCATCACTTGCATGCCTCGCGCTGGCTGGGAGGGGATGAGGGAAGGGGCAGGAGCGTTTTTTGCCCAAGATGCGGAAAAGACTTGGAGAGCAGTTTTATTCAACTGCAGGCCCCTCCCCCACGAGTGTAGTCCCTAGTACCTGGCTGCAGGCACTGGAGGGTAATTAAGTGGCCTCGGGGTGGGGCAGGGCAGTGCCCAAGGACTGTTCAATAGATTCCAAACTGGAGCTTTCTGTCTTCTCTTTACAGCCAACATGCCCATCACTCGGATGCGCATGCGACCCTGGCTAGAGATGCAGATTAATTCCAACCAAATCCCAGGGTTGATCTGGATTAATAAAGTGAGTGTAATTCTTTGAGTGTTTCCCATTTACTTCTGGGGGACCAAAGCTTCAAACGCAGCTCAAAAACGGAAGTGATAAGGGGGCAGGCAAGTGTGTGTCCTAGTGGGTCATTCATGCAGGGAGTGTGCAAGGCCCAGCCCTGGGCTCCGCTTGCCTGACTCTTGCCTTCCTTCCCGAGGGGTGGGCAGGACACCTACCTGGAGACACAGTCACCACTAGCAAGACTCTCTTAGCATCTGCAGAGCTTGAGTTCTGGCCTCCCCTGTTGGTATGTGTACCAACATACACAGCATCCTGCAGGACTCCCGTGGGACACACAGGACACAGGGAAGCAGGCACTGCTGGGCAGGAAGGTGGGTGGCTTAGCAGAGGATGGAAGAATTAATCTTGTACCAGTTGCTCTGGCCCAAGAAGCCTATAAAGTTCGTAGCAATCACAGTATTCATGATAATAGCTAACACTGAATACTCACTGCGTACCTGGTCCCATGCTGAGTATGCTACTTATACTGTGTTATTTAATCCTCACAATAGTCTTGTAAGATAGATTCTATTACGATCACTTTCAGGTAAGGAAACTGAGGCAGGGAGAGGTAGATAATAAGATCACACAGAAAGTGATAAAGCCAAGATTTGAATAGGCTCAGGAACCCATACTGTTAACCACCAGTTAATAACAGTAAGACCTTACTCTTTATATTTATGGCCATGTCACCACACATGCTTTGATTTTTATCCTCAACATTCTTTTTTTTTTTTTTTTTGAGACAGAGTCTCGCTTTGTTGCCTGGGCTAGAGTGAGTGCCGTGGCGTCAGCCTAGCTCACAGCAACCTCAAACTCCTGGGCTTAAGCGATCCTTCTGCCTCAGCCTCCCGAGTAGCTGGGACTACAGGCATGCGCCACCATGCCCGGCTAAGTTTTTGTATATATATATATATATATATTTTAGTTGGCCAGATAATTTCTTTCTATCTTTTTTAGTAGAGACGGGGTCTCACTCTTGCTCAGGCTGGTATCCTCAACATTCTTTTAGGTATGTTTTCTCATTTCAGAGAAGGGAAAACTGTGAGGGGCAAAGAGGTACAGTGTCAGTGCTAGGGCCACACAGTGCTAGGGTCAGCGTCCAGGCCTGGCCCAGGGCTACCTCAGTGGTGTGAGCAGGACCCCCTGTGTAGGAGCCAGTGGTCCAAGACCAGCCCCTTCCAATGGAAGAAGGTCTTTCTTCCATGTTGGAGCTTGCCAGCTAGAGAGAAGCATCCCAGGGCTTCAGACCAGGGCTGCGGATGAGGATGCTCTGTGTGGGTCCCAGCACATCTGTGTCAGGCAGAGGGAGGTCTTTTCTGAGCCGATGGTGCCACAGCTCACTAGAACCTGAAGCCCCTGCTGACAGATACAGAATGGCCTGTTCAAGCCAGTCTCAGGATGGGTCAATTCAAGCCAGATGTGAGGGTGAAAAGGGGAAGTCAGCCTCTTCCCAGACTCAGGGGGCTGGGCACACTCAGCCCCAAAACCTGTGGTCTCTGCGCTGACACGCCTTGTGTGTATGTGTGTCGTTGTTCAGGAAGAGATGATCTTCCAGATCCCTTGGAAGCATGCTGCCAAGCATGGCTGGGACATCAACAAGGATGCCTGTCTGTTCCGGAGCTGGGCCATTCACACAGGTGTGTGCCTGGGACTCTGGCCCAGGAGGGCTGGGGGGAGACAAGGGGAGGCACTAATGTTTAACACAAGCTCTTCACTGGGGTCCCTGGGGTCCCCAAGCTCCCTGAGACAGTGTGCAGAATTACTGGGAAGCGGGTCGGGGGCAGACTTGTGTTTCTAGAGGAGAGAGTCCATTGTTTTAGCAAATTCTCAAAGGGAATTGTAAAGCCAAAATCTTAGAAAGTGTGGCTTCAGGGAATTTTTTGGCTGAAGTTCTCCCTGGCAAAGGCAGCTGTGAAGAGCAGCTGTAAGCCAGGGCACTGAAAGAGACCCAGGTCTTCCCTTTCCTGGTGTTGACTAAGGTCCTTGTCTCAGGCCCATCTGGTTGGTGGCCTCCTTTTATCCTTGAGGGATGGGTCCCTTGGCCCATCTCAGAACATTCAGCCCTATTAGTAGTAACTGTTCTTTGCTGCCCACTCTGTGCCCACTCCTGTGCTTGGAAAAATCAGATAAGTTCCAGTCCCTCCTCTCTGGCCGCTGTATTCCCAGCAGGAAGACTAGGCATGGTCCCGGATGCGGAGAATACACTTCTGCAGATATGAGCCCTCCAGTGCTGGCTGGGCCCTTCACTGGGGCCTGCTGGGTGTGTTGGCGCCAGGCCTGGGCACTGGAGAAGCCAGGGCCGAGGGCCTGCTGCTTTGAGCAGTGTGGATCTCTGGCAGCACGCAAGCACAGGGCTGCTCGTGCCTTCCTCCTCCCAGGCCAGGGCAGCTGAGGATCCCTGCCCATGGCCCTGATGATCCTCTTTGCTCTCCTGCCCTCCAGGCCGATACAAAGCAGGGGAAAAGGAGCCAGACCCTAAGACGTGGAAGGCCAACTTCCGCTGTGCCATGAACTCCCTGCCAGATATTGAGGAGGTGAAGGACCAGAGCAGGAACAAGGGCAGCTCCGCTGTGCGTGTGTACCGGATGCTCCCGCCGCTCACCAAGAACCAGAGAAAAGGTATCCGAGGGCTCTGGGTCCTCGGAAAGCCCTCGGAGGGAGGGTGGAAGGTCAGCCGGGGCTGTTTGCCTGTACCGAGGCTGACAGCCCGTCTGCCCCACAGAGAGAAAGTCCAAGTCCAGCCGAGATGCTAAGAGCAAGGCCAAGAGGAAGGTGAGTGTGGTCCTAAGCAGCCTGGCCTTTTGTCACCTGTGGGTCAGGTGAGCAGCGGCAGCGGGGCTGCAACAGGCCTGGGGCTAAGCTGCTTTCTGCCTCCACAGTCGTATGGGGATTCCAGCCCCGACCCCTCCTCCGACGGACTCAGCTCCACTCTGCCTGATGACCGCAGCAGCTACACGGCCCAGGGCTATGTGGGGCAGGACCTGGAGGTGGAGCTGACTCCAGGTGAGACGGGCTGGGCCTGGCAGGGACCACAGGGCAGTGGGTGGCTCTTTCTCTTGGCTCTGGAAAGCATGGTGCCAGCAGGTGGTGGCCTGTTAGAGCAGGCTGCGGGGCGGGGGTGCTGGGTGTCTTGCAGTAAGAAAGCACGGTTTTGACCTGTGGCTTTTGCCCCTCCCCAGCGCTGTCACCGTGTGTCGTCAGTAGCACTCTCCCCGACTGGCACATCCCACTGGAAGTTGTGCCAGACAGCACCAGTGACCTGTACAGCTTCCAGGTGTCACCCATGCCCTCTGCCTCGGAAGGTCGGTGCTCCCGGGCCTGGCCTGCCTGCTTGACTGGGTCCTGGGACGGGCGCCCCGAGAGAAGATGCTCAGAACCCCCCTGGCATCGAGCTGGCTGAGCTGGCTGTTGCCCACCCCCGCCCCACGGGGATGAGGGAGGCTGCTCAGGCTGGGCTGCGGGGCTGCGGGGCTGCGGGGGCCGGCAAGAAGAGGGGGGTCGGGGTTGGTCTCAGGTTGCTGGTTCTCCTGGCTTCTCTGCAGCCAGCGTCTGGGGGTGACGAAGGAAGTGAGGGGTGGGAGGAGGCATGGCTTCAGGTTTACGAGGCTGAGTCACCAGGCCAGTGTCCTATTGTGGGATCTCCACGGCAGGCAGGTCCGCAGGGAGGGCCGTGCGCGCGTGTGTGTCTGTGTGTGTGTGGTATGTGTGTGTGTGGTGTGTGCGTGTCTGTGTGGTGTGTGTGGTGTGTGTGTGTGTGGTGTGTGTGTGTCTCTGTGTGTGTGGTGTGTGTGTCAGTGTGGTGTGCATGTGTGTGTGGTGTATGTGTGTGTGTGCGTGCATGTGCATGTGTGTGTGGTGTGTGGGTGTCTGTGTGGTGTGCGTGTGTGGTGTGTGTGTGTGCGTGTCTGTGTGCGTGCATGCGTGTGCGTGTGTGTGTCTGTGTGTGTGGTGTGTGTTGTGTGTGTGTCTGTGGTGTGCGTGTGTGGTGTGTGTGTGTGCGTGTGTCTCTGTGTGGTGTGTGTGTGTGTGTCTGTGTGTGTGTGTGTCTGTGTGGTGTGGGCGTGTGCGCGTGTGAGGGGGCAGAGGGAGTGCGTGGGCTGCAACTGCAGGGTGACAGTAGCTGACTGCCGGCCAACTTCTCTGCTTGTCCCCATCCACAGCTGCCACAGATGAGGATGAGGAAGGGAAGTTAACTCAGGACATCATGAAGGTAAAGGCCCGCCCTACCTGGGCACTCTCTTGAGGTAGAGTTTCTCAGTGAGCAAAGAGAGAACCAGCCAGTGAGCTTCCAAATCAGGGTAGGCAGCTACTGTTGTCACCTGGCTGCTTGTATTGTCCCCCAAGTGCCACATTCACGTGGCTGGCTGGTGGGACAGACACCGTGGGCAGTGAGGGCAGGCCGGAGGCCTGGTCTCCAAGAGGCTGTCCTCAAGCAAGCCTCGGGGCCTCAGACAGCTCTGAGTCAGCCGCCGCCACCGCTGGTCCCTGGCCCGCGTCCTGTGCCCCAGCACGCCCCAGCCCTGCTAGTTCGGGAAAAGCACGAGGTTTCAATAATCAGCCTTTGGGATCTGCAATATGACGGCTTGTAAAGAAAAGAAAGCCAGCAAATTATCCTCCAGGTGTTTCGTTTAGTTTTAAAATTGAATATAAAAAAGGTTTTGCAGTAGTTGTGCCCTGGCTCTGCCCCATCGCCCAGAAAATTGAGAGATGGGCTTAGTTCCTTATCGCTAGCTTTTCAGTCATCTTTCCTTGACCTGCTGTGCTGACCTTTGCGTCAAGCCACACTTGCGGCTGGTGTGTCCTACACGACTGAGAGGGCAGTCCTGAGATGCCGCGCCAGAGCGTGGCTGTGGGAGGCTGGGAGACGACGGCAGCACCAGCGCCAACGTGCACTTCCGCCCCTGCCTCTCAGGCCCGTGTCCCGACTGCGCGGCACGTCTGTCCCCGTCTGAGAATGCGGACAGGCCAAGGGCGCAGTCCTGGCTGGGAGAGCTGGCTCGCTGAGGGCAGGGCCACAGGGGAGTCTGCACTAGAAGGGAGCTGACGGCTTTCGCTCCTCTGTCCCCAGCTTTTGGAGCAGTCTGAGTGGCAGCCGACCAGCGTGGACGGGAAGGGGTACCTGCTCAACGAACCCGGGGCCCAGCCCCCTTCCATGTACGGAGACTTCAGCTGCAAAGAGGAGCTGGAAGTTGACAGTCCTGGAGGTAAGAAGCCCCGGGACCCTCAGGGCTTCTTGGTGAAGAAGAACCATGTGGGGGTGGGGAAGGCTTGGGAGCAGGGCCAGGGAGCCGTGAGGTACAGCGTCCTTCCTGAACTCAGCTGGGGTGCAGACAGCCCGTGAACGAGCCCCTGCTCCGCGCCCCGAGCTCGGCCTGAGGCTGAGTGGGTGCTTGCCATGGTGTGGACAGCAGAGGCTGTGTCTGTGGCCTGTAGGGTAGGGCTGTGTGGGGTGGGGGTGGCACACCTCAAGCCTCCACGCCCCGTCCTCACGCAGCCTTGTTCACGTCTTCTAGGGGACATTGGGCTGAGCCTGCACCGCGTCTTCACAGATCTGAAGAACATGGACTCCAGCTGGCTGGACAGCCTGCTGCCCCCCGTCAGGATGTCCTCCATCCAGGCCATTCCCTGTGTGCCGTAGCTGGGCCCCGGCCCCTCTCACTCCCCCAGGCAAGCAGGGCCTGGTGTCATGGTGGCCGTGGAGCAGAGAAGCTGGACTCCCGTGGCCCCTCAACTTAGCAAGTGTGACCTCACTGTCGAGTGGGGTGGGGCCTCCCTTTTGGGTCAGCGGCCTCTCAGGGCCTCTGGCAGGCCATGTCTGGGCTCGTCTCATGGGATAAAGCTGGCCCTGTGTCCCGGGAAGATGGGGTTCTGAGACTGGTGTGTCAGGTAGGGGACTTGGACAGGACTCAGCCTCTAGCTTCTCCCTGTGAGCCCAGCTGCCTGGAGAGGGTGTCACTGTCACTGGCTGGCTCGAGCGGAACAGACCAGCGACCTCAGAGGAGCACAGCACCAATCCCAGGGCTGGCTCTGCACTAAGAGTCAATTGCACTAAGTGAATCCTGTTCCCAAAGAACCACTTCCCTTCCCAGCTGAGCCCTGGGACTGTTCTAGAGCCAGTGAAATGTGAAGGAAAATGGAGTCCTGCAGGGCCCGGCTGCCTCAGCCTCAGAGGAGCTGTGTCCTGCCCCCTGCTCTGGCCGAGGGGCGTGGGAAAAAACACGGCACTTTTTCTTGTGGATGTTGCCACATTTCTGATCAGAGGTGTACACTAACGTTTCCCCAGGCTCTTGGCCTTCACGTTTATTTATACAGTGCCTTGCCCGGCGCCCACCACCCCCTCCGGCCCCAGCAGCCCTCAGCAGGCCCAGGGAGGGAAGGGTGAGCGCCTTGGTGTGACTTTAAAGATTGGAATAGCCATCTGACCACTAAGTCATGTGTGACCACATACGGACACGTTGTAAATATGTACATTTGTCTTTTTATAAAAAGTTAATTGTTTATAAGTGGTGTGGGCCTTTTATTTAGAGAGAAATTGTAGATGTTCTCCTTTCTATGGAAACGTTCTGGTGGACTCATTGGCATCCTGCCTGAGCTCGGATTTGGGGTGAGCAGGGACACACGTCTGTTGTAAAATCCTTTCGTCTGTGTTCATGGGAAGATGGCGGCAGAGGGCACAGTCACGTCACAGGGACACGCTCGTGTAACATGGTCATTTGCCCTTGACTTTATAGCCATGGCTGTGAGTTGGGTCTGGGGTCTGGGGAGTGTTGGGGAATGTGCCACAGCCTGTGTGTCCTGGGGAACACAGGTGCTGCTCCAAACAGTTAACTGGTACGACACAGTCACAGATAGGACAGACACCAGACCAAGGACAGTCCCGACGGCTGCTGTGCTGGGCGTGGACCTGCCGTCCAGATTCTCCAGTGATGATAGAAATGTTTTCTCTGCACTGTTCAGTACGTAGCCACTGGCACTAGCCACATGCCAGCTGAGCACTTGGAGTGTGGCCAGTGCAATGGAGGAACTGGATTTTTCATTTTATTTCATTGAAATTTAAATAGCCACATGTGGCTAGTGGTTACCATACTGGACAGTGTAGGCAGATCCTGGATTGGGGGCAGAGCTGAGGGAGAAGGGCTTGGGTGGCTGGAGGACACTGGGGACGGGGGCTTGGCTGGTCACCTGCCAGTTCAAGAGTATTTTATGTTTTGACAGTCAACAGTCATTATCGGTGCTGCTGTCCTGCAGTGCGGTGTGAAACGGGTCCGTGCACAGATGCGTTAGGAAAACTTTGGCTGACCTCACATGATGCGGGTTTCTTTCCTTTTCGGGATTCTGGCTGGGCTAGTAATGCGCACAATCTCTAGGAAGGGGTACATTTGATCAAACCAGTGTTTCTGAAGACCATAGTTTGGGAACCGCTGCCAGGACGATGCCCCCTTCAGAGGGCCAAGTCACAGAATGTGTGAGGGTGGAAAGTCTGGACGTGGGCTTTTCCCATCTTCCTCTCTAGTGTTGGCCTTGGGGCACACACAGGACCCACAGTAGGCAGGCTGGCCAAGGGACGCTGGCTGGCATCACCAGTATTGCCTAGGGAACGGGGCCGTGACCCTAACAGCATTGTTCAGGGGAACGAGAGCACTGTCGACACCCTCCCTGTTCTCAGTCCCAGAAACCACGTGAGTGTGCCTGGCTCACTGGGCCCAGCCCTCTGGGAGGACTCTGAGCCCGGGAAAGGCAGGCTGAGAAAATGATGAGAAAACTGCAAAGTGGGCAGAGGTCAGCCTGACACGCGTGTTCTCTCCCAAGCTCAGGAAGTACTGTTCCCTGATCCTGGAGGCGGTGTGTGCGTGGCAGGAGGGCTCCTGCTGGGTGTGTACGGCGTGTGGACACCTGCACAGGCCGCCATCAAGCCCTGCCCATCAGAAGGCCCACTTGGAGTTTTCAAGGGAGCCTCACCTGCAGGCAGAGGGATGGACAAGATGGCCTTTTCCAGCTCCTCCAGGGCCCAGCCCTTGCTAAGCAGATTCAGAGTGAGGTGGCCAGCCTCCTGTGGCTCCCATCTGGGGCTTTCTAGCGGGTGGCTTCTCCAGCTGGTGACGGCAGGCAGTGCAGGAAGCAAGGTGGAGTGGGCTGAGGAGTGATGGCAGGGAAGGAACGCAACCCAGAGAAAACGGCAGGCCTGCTCTGGCCTCTCCCTTCTGTCCTCAACCTCATCCCTGTGGAGAGTGGGCAGTGGGCAGGGTGAGGTCCCAGGCAGCTGTGGAAATCTGTCCAGTTCATCACTTGTAAGCCACCAAAACGTGACAGGAATTACGTCCATCAGCTTCCAATCTCCAGGGCCAAGATGAAGTCCTGACTTCCTCCACCTCTTCTGACCACAGGAGTCCTAAATGATGTGGAACAACTCCTTGGAATATCCAGGGAGGGACCTCACAACTGTACTACCCCTGCCCCTCGTCACAAGGCAACTGGGTCGCAGGGACCAAGCCTGGTGGAGTGTTGCGGGGTAGAGCCAGACCTGCCAGGATGGAGAGCTGCTCCACCACATCCCATCGGGGACCACAGCCCTTTCTTGGAAGAGGAACAAAATACAGTCTGCTCACCTAAAGGTGATGGCAGCTGACACTTAATTCATTAGCCAAACGATGCCTGAAATGGAGCAATATCAGTATGATCGGAACCAAATTTAAACCTAATAATTTAAGACCATTCAAAGGACCTGCCAAAGCTTTTGTGGTTCATTCCAAAGAGTTTCAGTCTAAGCACTCATGATGGAAGCTCTTGGTTGAGGGAGCTAGGAGGTCATTGAAAGATGTTTTGTTGGGGTTGTGATGACATCACTGTCATCAAGGACCACTTTCCAATGGGGTAACCTGGCAAAGTGGGGCTGGGCTCAGCCACCTCGGCTGGACCTCCCATGTCGGGCCAAGTTTACAGATGTTCGAGGGCATTTCTGGTTAGTCACAAGGGTTTCCTGGCCTTACATGAAAGGTGTCACTTTAATTGGGCTGGATTATTCTTTTAGCTTACTTGGCAGTAAGAAGAACGCTAGAGGCCAATATGCAAACCATCCCTTCTTGGTATATCAGCTTTCAACAGCTCACAGAGCACTGTGCGCAGCAGGGTGTTGTAACCATCCTAGCTCCAGAGATGGCCCTTGGAAGCCTCCTGTGGGGCCTGCCAAGGACAGGACTGAAATCCTGGGAAAAGCCCTGACGGTGGTTGGGGGTGGGGTCCTTTTCTCTGGGAGTGGTGCCTCCTGGCTGGCAGGGCGGGCTCGTGCCCAGGTGGTCTTTCACACCGTTTGCACAGATCGAAAACTCCGCTCTGTACTGGAGGGTCCGGGTTTCCTGCAGGCAGTCCCGTGGGAGCACCCAGGGCTAACATGGCCGCACAGAAAGCGTTTGTCTCTGTCAGACGCAACAGTTTCTTAACCCGGACGCGATTAACCCTCCACGTTGAGGATGTGTGAAATTCGCTGGAACTCAGCACTAACCTTTCCACTCAGAAATGAGCAGAACTGGAAAAGACCTCGAAGTCTGTCTGGATAATGACAACACAGACCTCAGTGCTCATTCTGTGCTGGGCACGCGCCAAGCACCTCACAGGCGCCCACCACGGCCTCCCGTTCACAGACCAGGGAACCAGCGCTCACCCGGGGAGTGGGGCTCGCCCAGCCTGACTCAGCTAATCAGTGCAGAGCCCGGATTCCAACCCACACCTGTCTGTGCCCAGAACCCAGGCTGGTTCCACGGTATCAGGCTCCCTGCAGAGGAGAAAACTGAGGCCTGGCAAGGAAGTTTGGGAGAACTGGCAAGGGGTACGGCATGAACACTCGTGCTAAGAAAACACTTGGGGACATTGAGGGAAGGCAGCAAAAGCTGCTGTGCTGCCCCAGCCGTCAGCTCCCCTGCCCCTCCCCACAACACACACCCTCCTGACACCCCAGGCCACATGGCTCTGCTGCTACAGGCCCCAGGGCCCCAGCGGGGTGGGGTTTGGCTTGGTCCTCAAGGGAAGCGATGCCCCACCTATGCCCTGGGGGCCACTGCAGTTTCAGGGGTGAGGCCCCAGGGGCTGGATACAGACAGGCTTGTCTCTTGGGCTCAGTGCAGGGGCAGCTCAGCTACACAGCCTGTTTCAACCCTGCTCCCAGCTCCAGGGGACTCTGGCCTGCTAGGCCTTATCTCAGTCCCAGGGATCAAAGGGGACTTGTCAGCTGCATTTCTGTCTGAGCGAGGCAACCCATTCTGTTCTAGACCAGACCCTTTGTTGGGTCCTGGGGTTCCTCAGAGGTCTGGACTCTGGGTGACTGACTCTAAGAGCCAGAGCCACTCAGGGGTGCATCCGACCTCCTAGCCACAGGCTGGGGCCAGACCCTGGGTCTGGTGGGTCTAATTCCTGGCTTCTTGACCCTTGAGAAACTCAGCACCCTGGAGGCTGGCTGGCCACTGCCCTCGTCAGGCGGCCACGCAGACTCCCTGCAGGCTTTCCTCAGGGCAGGCTCACCCCCGCTGGCGTGCTGGCCAGGAGACCATCCACCCCGAGCTTGGAGAGGGGCCTGCCTCAGCTTACTCAGGAGGATCCCGTCTTCGGTCTCCGGCCATACAGGGTCCTCCCTTACCTAACAGCTGTCACAGGGAAAGCCTCGCCCTCCACGGCCTGCCCCTTCCTGTCTGCCACTGCCCATGTGGACTGCAGGGTGTCCACTCTCTCTAACCAGACTGGAAGCTCGCCAGGGGCAAGCAGCTCGTCTCCTCCACATTCTTACAGGGTTGGGACTGACACTCCAGGGCATCTCCTCCTGGTCAGCAGGACGCTGTAGTCAGCAGCTGCTCACCGACCAAGAGCACACCTGGCTCCCGAGTCTTTCCCAGGAGGACTAGCCAGGCTGGACTCTGGGGTGCAGGGGAGCAGGCTGAGGGGCAGGGAAGGCTCAGAGCAATGACTGGCCCTGCCCCTCCAGTAAAGCCCTGGGTGGAACAGGCCACGACAAACCAGCAGCCACGGCCAAAGGCCCAGAGCGAGGGCCAGTGTGTGCATGGCATGCAGCACAGCCTGCCCTCCACAGGACTGAAGATGCAAGGCGGAGTCATTAATGACTTTCCTTTATTAAAAATGTATACAAGAAAAGGAACTTGGTTTAACTGTACAAAGCGTAAAAATATAGATAAGCAAATAAAAACATGTATTAAAGCTACCTGCAATGCACCCCCAGAAGAATGACACCCAGGCTGTTCAAGTCTCAGAGACTCAGCCGCAAGCTCCCCACGCGTGTGCCCAGGAGCTCTGTGCCATGCAGACAGGCACGGAGCCCACAGGTGATGCCTCTGCTGAGGACGCTGCAGGCAGGAGCCTACACTGTCCTGGCACTGGCTGGGGGCCCTTCCCTAGCACCCAGGTCTCCCCAGCATCCAGGAGTCCAAAGGGCTGGCAGTGCAGGCTGCGGAGGTGATTGAGAGTAGATTATCAATACCAAAGGCCTTGGAGACAGACTGACAAACTGTACTGGTTTGCTTGGGACCGAAGAGTTTCCTGGGATTTGGAACTTTCACTGGTAAAACTAGGAAAGTCCCAGGCAAACCAGGGCCAGTTGGCCACCCTACTTGATGGCCAAAGGCTTTGTCTAGCCCCTCCTGCCCTGCAGTGCCCACGGGCCCTCACTGAGCAGCCCAGGGACAGAGGTCTGGCTGGGGAGCCCACCAAAGCCTGAGGCCCAGGAAAGGACAGGAGAAAGGGAGCGAGTGAAGGCAGATAGTCTGTCGTCCCCTGAGAAAGGGGCCAGGTGAGTTCTGGCTGTTAAGGGCAGCCAGGCATGCACAGATGAAAAAGCTCCACTACTTGGCTGGCCGCCCCTCCAGCCCTGGAGCTACCTCAGACCTGAGCGTCTGTGTCCTCGAGGCTACGGCCGGGCCCCAGCCCCTGCAGGAGTCTGAACGGGAAGGACTCTGTCCCCTGGGTTCCCACAGCCCTGGTGCATCCAGCCGTCCCCCTCCTCCATCGCCACACCCTGGGCACTTCCCGCCCAGCTCCTCCCTACCTAAGACTGGGAGCCAGGATGGGAGGACAGGAGTCCGGGACAGGGTGAACGGAATGAGGAGCAGGCAGGTGGCAGAGGACCTGGGCAGAAAGGGCCTGTCTGACAGTGGCGGGCACATCCTGACCGTGGTCGGCCTGGCCCACTGTCTGTGCTCGAGGACGGGGCCCTTGAAACCCAGCAGAGAGGCTGGACGTGGTGGGCGGAGTAAGGGTCCACACTGGAGAAAAGATGTCTATGTCCTAGTGCGTGGAGTATGCTGTTACATGGCAACGGGCATTAAAGCTGCTCATCCCCTCACTTGAACACAGATTCTCCTGGATTATCTGAGTGGGCCCAGTGCAATCACAAGCGTCCTTAGATGGGGAAGAGGGAGGCAGCAGAGTCAGAGCCAGGGAGGGCGTTATGTGAGAGACCCGGGCAGCCATCGCCAGCTTTGAAGACGGAGGAAGGAACTGCAGGCCACGGAAGGGCAAGGAAAGGGACTCTCTGCCAGACGCCGCAGGGAGGAACGCAGCCCTGCCGACACCTTGGGTGTAGCCCAGTGAGACTTATTCTGGACATCTGACCTACAGGACTAGAAGATAGTAATTCTATGTTGTTTTGAGCCCCTAAGTTTATGATAGCTTGTTATGGCAGCAATAGGAAGCTAAACACATTGGAAACCACCTGGGGGACGCAGCTGCCAAAAATCCCTGCGTCGGCCTCACAGGGCCCCACGGCCCTTCTGCGAAAGGCCCGGCCCGTCAGGGAGAAGCTCAGACTCTGGAGCCCGGGCCGGGTCGTGGGCCCCCGTGGCCTGGGGAGTTCATCAGGGCACCCCCAAGGACAGTGCCTTTGGGGAGCATCTCCACAGCAAGCAGCTGCCCCTCGGAACCCACTCCCGAAACCGCCGGTGAGTTGGGGTGCTGGCTCTGAGTCACGCTGCAGGGGCTGCCCTGAGGTCAGGCCACCCAGGACAACCACCAGTCAGAGCCTGAGAGGTTCGGCTTGAGACTCCCAGGGTGGAGTTCCCTGGCCCCTCCGCCACCCACAGCACTCAAACACTTTCAGTTCTCGGCCTCACTGAGGGGTCCAGTTTGGCTCAGGAAGAACTAGTACTGCAGGGAAAAAGAAGTTTAAAAAATCACTGAATTGGATGCCGGCCAGATCTGCGCAGAGTCCCTGCTGGGCCACTTAAGCTGTGTGGCCTCACTACGCCACCAGACCTCTGCAGCCTCAGGTTCTTCATCTGCAAAATGGGTGCAACAGCGTCTGCCCTCTCTGCCTCACTTGTCTGTGTGTCTCAGGTGAGGCGGCACGTGAGAAAGGTCGCGCTGCACAGACGCGCTGTTGTTACTCATGAACAGCAACAACCCAACGCCACATGCCTTTGACGGGGTGGATGGCCACAGCGTCCCGGGCTGGGGAAGGAAGGCTGAGTGCAGACTCATCAAAACCCCGTGTCCCTCGTAGGCCAGAGGCTGCAGCCTGGCGGGACAGAACAGGACCTGGCCACAGCCACTGCCCTGAAGCTCACACCGGATGCGCGTGACAGAGCCGCCCTGCAGCCCCACAGGATGTCCTCCCAACCACCGCAGACTAGGGCTTTGCACTTTTTTTTTTTTTAAAGGAAAAGGTTTTCTAGAGTTTCTTCTGCAGTAAAAACAGTCCTTCCTCATAAAACACAATTTTACAGGGAAAAGATGAAACGTGAAACCTATATACAATATAATTCTAACCCAATGAATATATAAAATATTATTCATTTTTTTTTGAGACAGGATTTCACTCTGTTGCCGTGGTGTCATCATAGCTCACAGCAACCTCAAACTCCTGGGTTGAAGTGATCCTCCCCCCTCGGCCTCCCGGGGAGCTGGGACTACAGGTGTGCGCCGCCACATCCGGCAATTTTTTTTCTTTTTCTAGAGATGAGGTCTCATTATGTTGCTCAGGCTGGCCTCAAACTCCTGACTTTAAGTGATTTTCCTGCCTTGGCCTCCCAGAGTGCCAGGATTACAGATGGGGGCCACCGCACCCAACCATAATATACAATTTTAGCTGGAATGCATGTGGAGGAAATACATCACAACACTAGGGTGATTACCTTTGATGGTGGGATTATAGGTGATTATATTTTCTTTGTATTTCTATGGTTTAAAAATGCTCTACAATGACCTACAATTACTTTTATAATCAGGAAAATATTATAAATATATATGAAAAGTGCCAGGAACTTCCCTTTGTGGGGCCACAAACTGGACTCAAGGAGTCATTTGAGCTGGGTCCTGCACTGGCGAGGTCCTGGCCTGGGCCCTGGTCCTTGTGTGACCTTGGAGACTCACTACTTTGTCTCCCTGACCTTTGTTTGCCTGGTGAGATAAGACGCCGGACCTCTGAAGCTCACTAATTACAGTATTCGCCTTGGTCTCATCCATGCCCAGCTTCCAGTGGCTTCTCTGGCCTAGAGGGAAAGGCAAACTCCTTACTCAAGACTTGAAGTTGCTGACCACCTCCCTCACCAGCCTCATTCCTCCCAGACGTGCCCTGGCAGTCCCTGCCTCCTGGCCTTTGCCTGCATGGAAGTCCGTACTTCTCAGAGCCCTGCCCTTCCTCGAAGAACAAAGCCTGGCCAAGCTGTGTCCAGCCCGCTGGCCTGCAGTAACCCCTGCTTCCCCGAACTCACGCACGACAACAGCTACCATTTATTGGCCATTAACTTCAGGTCACACAGTAAAAGTGCTCTCATTTAATTCTAGGCCAACAAGGCTGCATAGACTAAAACGTGAAGAGCGCCCCCTGGAGTTGTGCACTGTGGTGGTGATGCTATCTGATCTGCTCATGCCATTGAGGGATACATGGTTGACCCCACTTCACTGATAACTGAGGCTCAGAGAGGTCAAGTAACTCACCCACTGTGACACAGTGGGTTTTTTGTTTTTGTTTTTTTTTTGAGACAGAGTCTTACTCTGTTGCCCGGGCTAGAGTGAGTGCCATGGCATCAGCCTAGCTCACAGCAACCTCAGACTCCTGGGCTTAAGCGATCCTCCTGCCTCAGCCTCCCGAGTAGCTGGGACTACAGGCACATGCCACTATGCTCAGCTAATTTTTTGTATATATTTTTAGTTGTCTGGCTAATTTCTATTTTTAGTAGAGATGGGATCTCGCTGTTGCTCAGGCTGGTCTTGAACTCCTGACCTTGAGCGATCCACCTGCCTCGGCCTCCCAGAGTGCTAGGATTACAGGCGTGAGCCACCGCGCCCGGCCGACACAGTGGGTTTGTGGCAGAGCAAGGATGTGATCCCTGGTCAGTGCACTCCCAGTTCAGTGTTTTTACTCTCACAGTGTGTTTTCCTCAGACTCTCACATTCCAGCACCCGAGGCAGGAAAGGTGTGTTCTGCGTGGAACATACAGAGGACATGCAATGATGCCTGCTGGCAGGGTTGTCAATTACAATGGGTTTAATCGAAGTCTACCATTCAATCAGCGAGTCTTCTCAGAGTGTCCAGGGCTCTGGGGACACGGACAGGTCTACTCTGTTCATGGCTATGTCCAGGCACCCAGCTGTTTCTGGCACATAGTACATGCTCAATAAATGCCACGAATGATTGTCCACTCAAATAACAAATCAATGAAGCAAATAATCCTAGCTAACATTATAGAGCGCCTACCACAAGCCGGTTCCCTCAGCAAGTTTCCAGGATAGTTGAGGAGAAACACAACACTCTTGACAAGGGCTACAACACGGGGTTTTACACCAAAACCGTGTCTGTGTAAAGGCTGGAGGAACACCAAAGAGAGAAAGATGACAGGCAGAAACCCTGCTCCTTCCTGCGGTGCTGGAGGCTACGCCAGCCACTGTCACCGTTACAACCCGAACAGGCTACCTACCAAAGCACACACAGCCGGACTCTCCGCCTGCACCCGCGGTTCTGCCTGTCCAGATCACACCCGGATACTTCTGCTGCCTCTCCAGACTGAATGACCAGTATGCTGAGCGCCAGAAGACGAAGAGCTATGGAAACTGGTCATGTTTAGCATGCAGAGGAGAGAGGAGGGCCACCTTCACCACCTGACAGACGGGCCAGGGAGCACCAGCCCTGGGCACCCCGAGGAAGCCTGCTGCAGGTGGCGGGCTACCTGGTGAGGGCCCTCCAGAGAAGCCGGACGCCCCGTGGGCTGCCTCTCTAGCAGGGTCCTAAGGAGCCCTTCCTCTCTACAGCTGCGGTCCCCAATCCCCGGGCCATGGACAGACCATATAGTCCCTGGCCTGTCTGCAACAGGGCCGCACCGCAGGAGGTGAGCAGCAGCAAGTGAGCGAAGCTTCATCTGTGTTTACAGCTCCCCAACGCTCGCCACCCCCACCCCCACCTGGTCCGTGGAAAAACTGTCTTCCATGAAACTGGTCCCTGATGCCAAAAAGGTGGCGACCGCTGCTCCACAGCACATACTCTACACACTTGTTCACTTAACAAATGTTTATTAACTGTTCTCCAGGGCTCATTCCAGGCTAGGGAAATAAAAGAGAACACCAGTCCCCTAGGGGAGGGCGTCAGGGCCTCATCCCCGGGCCCTGGACTCCTTGCTGTGCATCCAGTGGGCTCGTGTCTCCGCCACTGCGGAAGGCTGTTTTCTTCCTCGTATTCTGCAGGGACCAGACAGACGTATGGCGGATAATCAGCAAACGTAGGCATTCCTGAAGAGAGGACCCTGGAATCGGAGCTCCAGCCGAATCGGTACTACACAGGGGCCGGGTGGGGCTGGGTCCCAGACAGAGTCATTGGCATGTGTCCCTCCACCCATCCACGTCCCCAGAAGCCCAGACAGGCCATGGCCGTGGCTTCTTCCAGCTCTTGTTCCCACATCCACTGGTTGATCTTCCCTGGCTGTAAACCCGTCACGGCTGGAGTGCGACAGGATGTCCTGCAATCCCAAATTCCACAATGGTTTTTATCTTCTGCTCCCTCCAAGGCTCCTCAATCTGCAGGCACAGCGGTGGTTCGGCGAGAGCTGGCACTAGAGCACGGCTCCGAGAGGCGCAGGGTGGAGGTGGAGCTCGTTCTGCAGCCCTGTGGGTTCAATGCACTGTTCGAGGCTATAACAGATTCACGTACATACACTTTTTATTTTTTATTGTGAAATAAGAATTATGTAGAAAAATACACAAAACCTATGTTCAGTTTAACAAATAACCATAAAGCAAATCTCTATGTAACCACTACCCATGTCAAGAGATAAAACACTGCTAGCACCTCCAAAGACCCCCAAGTTCCCCTACAAATCACACCCCCAACCCTCCCCTGTGGTCATGACCAGGCTGACAGTTGTGATGACTTCTGTGCTTTTTTAATAGTTTTACTTCCTCTGCATATATCCTCAACAATATGGTCCAATATTGCCAGTTGTCAAACTTTTTATAAAAGGTTATGATACTGTACGCATTCTTTATGTTTTGCTTAGCACTGTGTTGACGAGCTGCTCAGTACTATTGTCCAATATCACAATATTTCAGTTATTTACAAGACACTGTAGTTCATTCATTTTCACGGCAGGAAAGCTTACGACTCCTTTGTACTCGCTACTGTTGACAGACACGTGGGCTCCTTCTGGTGCTGTGTGACTAGCCCAGCGCACGTCGGTGGAGTGTGGTGACAGCGGATTCTGAGCAGTGGGACTCCTGGGTTACAGGGCATACGCATTTGCATCCTTACCAGATCATTTATATACTTTTTTAATCCTGAAAATGCTTCTCAGAGCAACAGTGCTGAAACACCAGTTGTCTAGTTAGATGAGATGAGGTATGTTTGCCCTCACAGTGCGATCTTCCACCTCTGTCTTGGGAACCTCGTCCCTTCCAGCCCAGCCAGCCTGTTCCCTGGTACCCACAGGCTCCTCTCTGGCCTCCCCACCTTGCAGTTGGGTGGGGGTGGGAGCAGGCTGAGAAAGAGGAAGTATAAGCCAAATAGGAAGACACAGAGAAGTTTGTGAGTAGAAGCTCACAAACCTCAGCGTCTCAGCAGCACACTCCATGAGACAGAGCACGACTTGTGGGCCCTAACGCACCAGTGCCAAGGTGTGCTACTGGACAAGCCGGCACTTCGCACAAAAGTCACTCCATGCAATCCTGACCCCAACTGTCTGAGGTATGGTATCGTCATCACCATGTCACAAAATGACACTGAGCTGCAGAGACATCGAGTGTCTGGCAGTACAGTGCGGTGGTTAATAGCAGGGGATCTGGGCCTGTTTAAATTGGGTTTAAATTGTGACTTCCCCACTCTTTATTAGTGGTGCAACCATGGGCCAGTTACCTGACTTCCCTCAGTGTCAGTTTCTGCACCTGTAAAATGGGACGAACCAGCTCGCAGGGGTGTTGAGAGAGTTAGAAGATATGATGTGCAGAAGGAGCTTAGCCGAGTGCCTGGGAAAAAGGAAGAACAGGTGGAACTAAAATGAGCAGAACTGTGCAATGGCAACCATTGTGGAGTCCAAGGCTGACGGCTGGGGACCGGGGTGGGGGCTCCCCTTGGCAAGCTGGCACCAGGCCACCAAGCTGAGTGAGGACTCAGTCAGTGGAGCACTGGCAGGGGACTCGGAAGCTCAGGCACCCGGGCAGTCCTGCCCCATGGCTTGCCCACCTTTGCGCAGAGCCGTCTACCTATCTGCGTAGCCTGGCGACTTGCAGGGCGGCGCTTTCTGGCCGAGGCAGCTGGACCTCTGCGCACGGGGAAGCTTCAGCTCAGCTTCAGCGCCAGCTTTCGGGAGGCCGCACGGGCAGGCAGCAACAGTGGCAGCCAATGGGTAGCAAAGCCTGTTGCTAAGGTCACTGTGAACCTTATTTGGCGACAGGGGGCTGACCCTGCCTTCACCTCTGAGAACCCTGGGAAACGCCAACCACAGCTGTGCAATATGAACATCTCAAAACCACAACTGCATTTCCTTTGAGAAGAGATTCAGCTCTCCTCCTGTCCAGCTTGCTCTCGGGCCGGATGCCTGTTGCACGTGGCTCCCCACCTCAGGAGAGAAGAGCCTGGGCAGGAGTCCGCTACCACCAGTCCCGGGCAGGCCTGGACAGGGAGACGGCAGGGGCTACGGCACAGGTGGCCCCAGGACCCGGCAAGGACCTCAGAGGCTTTCCTCCTCACCCTGGCAGCTGCCACCCCCGGCCGGGCCTTCCCGCACAGCTGGAGGGCCCGTTCCTGGCCCCACTCCCTGCAGCCTTGGGAGGCCGCCGGCACGAGGGAGAGCGCGGCGCGCAGAGGAAGTGGGCTCGCCCCGGCTCTTGCCATCTGCGCCGGCCACACTGCTCTGGTGCAGCCGACAGCTCAAACGGTTGGCGGTTTCATTTTTCTCCTCCCTTTGGTGCATCTTCTAGTTTGACATTAAATAAGCAAAACAGTTGCCCCACCCCAAATGGGGGAGAGAAGCTGCGCCTTCAATATTTCCACAACAATACGCACCGCTCCTCACACTTGCACGGCGCTGTGGCTCATCTGCCGCCGCGCAGGGTCCTCACGGCTCTGGCTACGGTAACAACAGCCACCAATGACTGGGTCGTGCCCGTGTCAGGAACATGGATCAACTCACAGAATTTACTGCAATTGTTCCCATTTTACAGAAGAGAAAATGAGGCAGAGAGAGATTTAGTAAGTAGCTCAAGGTCACACAGCCTGTGAATCAGAGCTGGGATTTTATCCCAGAGAGCTGGGTTCCAAAGTCTGCCCTACTCCTTCCGTGCCGTGGCCTCTCACGGCATAAACACGGGCTCAGGACCTATTTACAGACGGGAAGGTGAGGCTGAGGAGACCGCAGGGGTGGTGGGGGGCCTGCAGTCAGCGCTGCTTCCTCGGCCCACGTCTCCTGCCGGGGACTGTCCGCCAGTGTCCTTCCCTCGCCCACCCCTGCTTTAAAACTCCTGTCACGCCCCCACCCCAGCTTGTCTCCTCCTGACCTTCAGGCCAAAAGTGGCCTTTCTTTTTTTGGGTGGTCCAGGGAGCCCAGGGCCCTGCCTGCCTGGAAGCCTATCTGTGCAGGGGGCAAAGCCAGGGCCGTGGAGAGCGTGCCACGGGAGACACAGCCCCCCGCCAAGCCCACACGGGACGCTCCAAGCACCCCACGGTCGGGGGTTGGTACCGCGGGCAGCAAAGCTGGGGCGTCTGTCTCTTGGGGGGGCTGGGGTGGCGTGTGGACACTGGGCCCGGATGCAGACCCCTTCCGGGAGCACTGTCCTCCTCCTGGGCTCTTCAGGCTGCCCTCACACACCAACACGTGTGCACCTACTGCAGGCCAGGCACTGTTCCAGGCCCTGGGACACGCGGTGAACAGCACAGCCCAGGTTCCAGGCCTCACAGTTTCATGGAGGCAGACATTAGGCAAATAACCACACAAATCTCCGAAAAATACAGGTGCTGTGACAGGGTGCAACTTCAGGGGACTTAACCTAAGGAGTGTGTGGGAGTGGGGGCTTGGGCAGCTGTTCCCAAGGAACAGACGTTTCAGACGAGGAAGGACCGGGTAGGGCTAGCGGGGGGCTGGTTCTTGGCTTTCCCGGACTGTCCTCCGGCCCTGAATTCCAGTCCCTTCAGGAAGTCGGCTGCTTCTGTAAGCGCTGCTGTACTGGTGTGGTCAAAGTCGGTCCAGAGCGGTGCCTTTGCTGGCAGCTGCTTCCAGTGTTTGGAGAGGGGAGTCCAGGGTTCGCTCTTTGACCCCCAGGCAGACCCCAGCTGTTTGAGAAAGTACCTCCTCTGCTCATGGAAGACTGGAGTGTGATGTGGGGTAGCCCCAGCAGGCCAAGGGGTGAAGGCAGCTGGTATGAATGGTCCAGATTAATGGGTAGCCAGGCTCCCCGACCCCAAATTACCGTTGAAAAGAGTTTTTTCAATGTAAGTATAAAATTAGCTTTTCCTAGAGACGAAGTCCTGGCAGGGCTGACAGCAAGCTCACCAGCTTTAGGGGAAGCGGGTGCAGCGCTGGCACCCCTCGTGCCTTTACTGAAATGCCCCCCGCCCCACCCCGCCCACTCTTTCTCCCCAGGGGACTCTCCCTGTGGAAAGGAAACCCCAGCGCTTGGGGCACGAGGCTGTGATTCCCAGTTCCGATTTAGAGGCAGCTCGCCAGCTTCCACTCCCTGCCCCAAGGCACCGCAGAGGAGCTGAGGGCGGGAACGGTGTTCCAGCCGGCACCCGCTCCCTGGGCACTCCCGCCGTGGGGAGGTTGTTAAAAGGCAGACTCCTGGCTCTCTGGTCTCTGAGGCTGTAGGTTTGGGCCCTTCGGTGATTCTCATGTGCTCTAGCCACACTATGGCCCTCACGGCCTTAGACACCAACAGAACAGCCAGAACACACCGGGGCGTGGCCTCATCCTCCTCCGAGGCACCTCCCAAGACAGGAGGGCTGCCTCTTGCTTCAGCATTCCTGCCCCTCCCCGGCCTGCTGCTGGACACATCTCAGATGTCCTTTGGGACGTGGGGTCCGTAGGAAGTCCAAGCTGTGGTCTTCATACAGGCTTCTCTCTTCCCCACACTCCAAATTTCTCTTTAAGTTGATAATTTGTAACAGACATTAATAGAAACAAAACAAGAAAGAAAAATCCCACGAAAGCCCTTATGTCCTTGTGTTCTGTCTGTTGCTCTATTTATGGCCAATTTTTAGCCTAATTCCAAAAGGATGTAAGGACATTTAAATCCTTTTTCCCTACGTGTGTGCGTGCACATGTGAGAGTGTGTAGGGGTTGGGTCTTCCAGTGTACTTTTGCCCTGGTTTGATCTTGGAGGGAGCAGGTGGGTAGGTCTCCAAGCCTGGCAGATGCAGACCTTTCCTAATCTCTAGGGCAAATTTGTTCTTCAGTGTTTCTACTATCAGTTTTTGATCAATCATTAATCAAAGTTGCAATAAAAAGATAATCTTCTCAGGACCCGGCTGTACAGGTCCTGGCTGCAACCTTACAAAACCTTTCTGTGGAGGCCTCAGAGCCAAGAGAAGAGGGCCGTGTGTCCGCCTGTAGCCGAATTTGAAGGCAAATGGAAGCACCGTCCGTCTCTCATCAGTGGGCATGAACTTCGTGAACTTCGGCTACCTCAGTGGCTGTGGCCTCTTGTTTCCCCTCTCCCTGCCAACACAGCTAGAGACGCCCCGGCTCCTGGACCAGGCGGCAAAGCTGGGGAAGGAGGCTGCAGTTGGGCCAGAATATGAGGGCCTGGGGTACCTCCCCAGGGTGTGACAGTCACAGCATGGCTCTGGGGCCACGGCTATAGCAGCGGAGGCGGGCAGCCCCGAGGACCCACAGAGCCCCTGTGGTGGAGGGAGTCACTCCTTCTGGCAGCCTGGGTCACTGCTGCTGACCTGCTGCTCCACGGGGCAGACCGTTCCTGAGACAAGGACGCACCCTTCTCCTGTGAGGAGCAGAGGAGGCAGCCGCTCCTGCCCGGGCCCAGCACGGGTCAGAGGCTGCAGCCCTCACTCCTTTCCACGCAACGGAAAGGGTGGATCTGTTCCCTGGGGCATGAAGTCACAGCCTCCTGACAGCCCGAAGAAGCAGGGTCTGAGAGGTAGGATCAACAGGGACAATGTGAGGCCCAGCAGCAGGTTCAGGAAGCAAGAGGACCAAGGTGGGGGCAGGTGGGGAGAACCTGAGCCCAGCACAGCTCGGACCAACAGACTGAGGCGTCCAGAGAGCTGCCATGCTCACTCGGCCGCTGCTGAGATGTGCGGTGTCCGAGAAGGTGTGAGAGGCACTTGCGTTTCTCTCCAACCCGTCTGGCAGGTTACTGGGCCCACTCTGGGTACCACATTTTTAGACACATAGAAGAAATGAGCATTTTCGGAGAAGTGCAACCCTGGAGGCCCAGGGGAGTGACATCAGCCATGAAAACTTGTTCAAAGGATTGACGTCCAGAACAGGGATAGACTTGCTCCGGATGGCTCCAAGGGAGGGAGCACCAGCGGGAACAGGTGAGAGAGCGATGTGAGGAGGCTCTTCCGTAAGTCCCAGGTGGCCTCTCAAGAGGCACACACGTGCACACGTGCGCACATGTGTGTACACATGCACACACGCACACTGTTTTGAGAGAGAGAATGAAAAGATACACACCGAAATTTTAACAGTGGCTGTCTATACCTGGTGATTGCAAATGATTTTAATGTTCTTCCTTTTGTATTTAGCAATATTTTCTAAAATCTCTACAATACACCCAAATTACTTTTATTATGGTGAAATATACACGAAAGGTGTCATTTTAACCGTTTTTCAGTGGACTGTTCTGTGGCATTAAGCACATGCACACGGTTGTGCTGCCGTCACCACCGTCCATCTCCAGAGCTTTTCCATCATCCTCAGCATAAACTCTGTACCCACCAACAGCAACTTCCTGTGCCCCTCTCCGTCCAGCCCCTGGTGCCACCACCATTCTGGTTTTCCTCTATGTGAATTTGACTGCTCTAGACACCTTATGTAAGTGGAATCATACAATATTTGTCCTTGGTGTCTGGCTTATGTCACTTAGCATAATGTCTTCAAGGCTCATCCGTGTAGCATGTGTTAGAATTTCATTCCTTTTTAAAGCTGAATAATGTCCCATCGTATGTGTATACCACATTCTCTTTCTCCATTCATCTGTCAATAGATATTTAGGTTGTTTCCACTTCTTGGCTCTTGTGAACAACCCTGCTCCAAACAGTGGTGTACAAACAAACACACTTGTAGTCTCTGCTGTCAGTTCCTTTGGCTGTGTTCCTAGAAGCGGCACTGCTCGATCACATGACAACTAGTTTTCTGAGGAACAGCCACACTGTTTTCCACAATGGCTGTACCATTTTACGTTCCTACCAGCAATGTACAGGGGCTCCCATTTCTTCACATCCTTGCCAACACTTGTTATTCTGGGGATTTTTGTTATTTTTGTTTAAATAAATAATAGCCATCCTAAAGGATGTGAAGTATCTGTGGTTCTGATCTGCATTTCTCTAATCCAAATTACTTTTTAAAATCCAATTCTATCTGAATCAAGTCCTTTATCTTTTTTTCCTCAATAACACGGACCTTCCCCCTTTTTCTCCTTTTTTGCATTATTTTCTAAAAGTTGTGATTAAAGTACACATATAAAATTTACCATCTTAACCATTTTAAAGTATACAGTTCACTATTAAGTATATTCACATGGTTGTGCTCTAACCCAAATACCTTTTATAACGAGAAAAAGAAAAGGCTATCTACAAAAATAAAAAAAAGGAAGAAAGACAGTAGGGGGTTCTCAGACCCTGGAGCTGTCCACACACAGGTGGTTCTCGCAGTCTTGGCAGGGACTTTGATTCATCTCTTGAGCGTCCCCGCTGGGCGGGGCTGTGCCGGGCAGGGGGCTGTGAGGTGAGTGGGCCTGGTGGGGACCAGTGGCACCCCAGGGCTGTCGGGGACACGGAGGCGCGCCCTGTGGTGTGACACGGGAAGGCGGCATGGACAGCACGGCACACGAGCTCAGGTTTGAAGGACGAGCAGACGTGTGCAGGTGCACAAGTGCAAGGAAAGGAACCGGCACTGCTGCTGGGCTGTGGCAGCACGTGTCATAACTGCCACCACGTAAACATCTTACACGATTTACGTCTGCCTTCCCTCCGTGATTATGAGCTTCATGGGAGCAGAGCTGGTGGTCCCATTCACCACCGAGTCCCCAGCACGCCCAGCACAGGCAGTTGCTGAGTGAGTGAGTCGTGATGAGGGACAGAGAGGAGACGTCTCCTTCCAGAACCCTGGCTACGGGACACACGGCGAGGCTGCGCCCCACGAGGAAGGCAGCTGCAGGCAAGCATCCCACAGGCGACGGAGACGGCAGGAGCCAGTGCCGAGGGACGGTCTGCAGACCCAGGCGGAGAGAACGGCGGGCAGGACCGCTGGGAAGGGGCCTCTGGAGAAGGCGGGGGCCGGGGTGCAGGCTCAGTGGAAGGAGAGGATTCTCTCTTTTAATGAGACTCAGACGGCCAACGTGAAAATGAGAAAATACTGACTTGGCGAGACTGTGAAGCACCCTACATGTGGAACTGTCCTACAGCTCGGGAGGCAGCCTTCTTCCTGCTGTCATTCCAGGTTCGGACAGCGCTCCGGCTGCTGGCTGGTGCAGGCTACCATGTGGGCCAATCAGGGGAACCCCAACTTCTGCACTTGGATTATCAGCAATGAGGTGCTCTATGCTCGCAGCAATTTCCAAGATGGGCCTGAATCCACAGGACATGGCTCTGGGCCCACCAGCCTCCAAAATGTCAACTTTGCCCACGTGCCTCCTTTTCCCTTGTCTCATGCCGCACAGCTGGCAGGACTTCTGCCAACAGAAGGCAGACCCTGTTCTTTCTAAAGAGCACACAGGACAGGTACTGATGAGCCGGTGCCCCTCGCTGAGCTCGGGGAGCTGCAGTGAGCTCCACCAGGGTGCTCGGGGCCCACTGTAGCTCTGGCTGAGGAGCCTCTGTGCCCTTACCCACTGCAGGCACCAGCACCCTGGCCCCCGACCGGTGGTCCAGCTCCAGACTCATGTTCAGAGCCCCGTGCCAACCCGACACGCGGCAGGTGCCAGCACGGAGCCCACACAGGGCAGCTCGGCTTGACACCTGTGCAGCTCAAGAACGAGGGAAGGAAAAGTGCTGACTCTGTGTGTGGTCTGTGTTTTCACTGCATCATCCTTCTCGAGTTGGAGGAGACCGTCAGTGAGCTACCAAATGGCATTTCACTCACTGTGGGGGAGCACAGAGAAGCGCCCGGCAGTCCCAGGGGTGAGGTGGGGATGAGATGAGCACAGAGGACACTACGGGGACTCAATCAAGGCAGTATGTCATCAGAAACCACAGTGTGTATGATACTTTCATTATCAGTTCTGCGCAGCTCAGAAGAGTGAGGGGTCCCAGAGGGGTCGAATGGCCAGGGAGCCCCAAGGTGGGCAGCAGAGTCTACAGCAGGTGACAGAGGAGGCCATTACAGCTGAGAGAAACATCAGCTGGGACCCGTATGCAAACCCACAGAACTCAGGAGCTGGCCAGGCCTGGGCCGCGCAGGAGAGCCCGCTGCTCCCCCACCCAGGACCAACGCCGCAGACAGCAGGCCTCCCGCAGCCCCAGCCAGGTCTCCAGAACACATGCTCTACTGTCCCCATCCTGACCACGACCCCCCTGTGAGCCGTGTCCCATTCATGCTGGCCTAGAAACTGGGAAGTACCTGGCATGGGGCCCTCCACTTCCCCCACATGATCACCTGGAGCTCCGGGGAGACCAGCAAAGGGCCATTTTTGTGGTCAGGAAATGTCTGTGGCAGCTGTGGACAACACAGCCCTTCCTGGACCCCTCTGAAGTAGAGGTCACATTCCTAAAGGTTCTCAGCTGCCAGTTCCAATTTCTTGCTTCTGGCAGGCTCATCTTAGCAGGGGGTGAAGACTGTCTTTCCCCAGGTCAGTGAGGTCCTCTAAGATCCAAAATGCTCTAAGTTCAAGAGCAGAACACTGAGAAAGGCGATAGCAGATACCATTATAATTTGTAGTTTAGTTCAATGGTTTTCGATCTTGGCTGCACATTAGAATTATTAAGACCTAAGGAACTTTAAAAAAACACTCATGTCCAAATACTTCAACAGGCACTTTGCAAAGAGAAGATCTGAATGGCTTATAAACATATGAAAATGTGCTCAATTATATTAGTCATCAGGGAAATGCAAATTAAAACCACATTGTGATACTACTACATACCCACCAGAATGGCTAACAATGAAAAAGGTAGACAATACCAATTGTTGGCAAAGATGAGAAACAACCAGGACTCTCAAGCCTTGCTGGAGGGAGTATAAGTTGGTACAGCCACTACAGAAAATCACGGGGCATGAGATACCACAGCTGAACATGCTCATATCCGTACCTGCCCAGCAATTCCACTTCTTAGTACATACCCAACAGAAATGCACATAAACGTGCTCCAAAAGATAAACACACCAGAATGGTCAAAGCAGTAGCAGTCATAATAGCTCCACACTGTAAACAACAACTCAAATGGCCATCAACAGAATGGGTAAACTGAGGAATATCCATATAGGAGAATACTCCACAGCAACAAGAATGAACAAACTGCAGCTAAAAGCAACAGCTGGGACGAATCATCTCACAAACACAATGCGGAGTGGAAGAAGCCAGACACAAAAGGGTGTACACTGGGTAATTCCATTCATGTAGTATAATGTGTGAGAACAGGCAAAACCAATCCACACCATTAGAATCTAGAAGGGAGGTTTGCCCTTGGAGCCAGGTCGTGACTGGAAGGGGTCCGGGGGTTGTTGATGATGTTCAGTTTCTTGATCTGGATGCTGGTTATTTGGGGTAAGTTTACTTCGTGAAAATTCACTGAGGTTTATGCTTGGGGTTTGTGCTTTTTTTTTTTGGCATGTATGTCATCTTTAGTAAAAACTAAAAAATGTTTTGAAACCCTCATAGATGCAGTCAGAATCTTTGGGGTGGGAGAGAGGTCCAGGTATCAATAATTTTTAATATCCCAGATGACTGTCACGTGCAGCCAGGATTGACAGTCCCTGGTTTACTATCTTGGGAAAAGCAGATCCACTCAAATGCCTCTTCCAGCCCAGTGCAGTGGGACGCTGGGCGGGAGGATGCCCAGCTCTGCTGATGTGCAGGGCAGAGGCAGTGTTGTGGCATGCTGTTGTAACGTGTCGCTTCCTGGGCAGTGTCTGTTGAAAAATGGTTGCATCAGCTTGTAATGGCAGCAAGGTGGGCCCCGCCCCGCCCCAGGGAAGCAGATCACCCAGCACAGCTGCTCCAGGGTCATTGGTGGAGGTGTGGCACTGGGCTTCCCAGGGGTTGCCATGCAGGACGGTGGCACTGTTGAGGCTCTGACGACCTCAGTGGGGTGGGGAGGTCTGACTCAGAGTGCCTATCTGTGTGATAGCAGCCAGCTCTGTGTTCCAGACGACGCTTACTCCTGGCCTCTGTATCCAGATTAGGAATTTGCAACATCTTGCTGAGGACCACGCTGGGCTCAGCTCTAAGTGCTAGGGCTGAGAATTTTCCTTCCTCTCTGTGTGGTTAGTGGCAGCCTCCCTAGCAATGGCTGACCTCCAGCATACTCTGGTCAAACTGCAGGCAGCTTGGACAGGAAAGACAGGACACGGGCTTACACGCAGGTGTTCCACCCACCTGGGCCCCATCCACCCTCCCAGAATCTCGTGGACCATGGACCTCCTGCTGTGGGAGGGGCAGTGCAGAGAGGCCTCAACAAGCTTCCCCCGGCCCTCTGGGACCTCCGCCATCAGCAGTGAGTGGGGTTCAGCTGCAGGCTGGGTCTTCGGGTGGCGTCCCTGCATGTCTTCCTTGCAGCGTGGCGTCTACAGAGCAAGAGTGAACAGGAAGGGGCCTGGGGCCTCCTATAGCTCTGCTGGGCAGGGACGCTGGGGGGCCTTGGCTAGGTTCCCTTGGCCAAAGGAAACAGAGTGGCGTGGGCTGCAAGAGGACAAGCTAAACTGATAAAGCTATATTACTCAAGGGTAGTCAAGTTAAAAAAAGTCCCTAGAGTTAAACTAATCACGAATAAGGCAGATAGGGCAACTCTCCTGATTTCCTGCCCCCCAGGCCTTTCCCACCTGTCTGGTAGGGCTGAGGGTCCACAGGGGTGGGCCAGAGGGAGGCCTGGCCCTGAGGAGTCTGCCTGTGTCGCCTCTGGCTGGGACCTCGGCCCCCATCTGCCACCTCACCTCCCTGTCTGTGAGATACCACAGTGGCAACCCTCGCCAGCCAGAGTGACACGACCCCTTCCTGTTGTCTTCACGAAGCACGTATGAAACGTTTCCTTTTCCTGCTTCAGTAAATGGGTGACCAGGAGGAGTTCTTGATTGTGTTTTTTCCCTAGAGATATGTGTGCTTCGAAGAAGTACACAAATTAAACAAAAATGGGGGCTGACTGGGGCCAGAGAATGAGGCGGCCAGAGAATCCAGGGAGTGTCCTGGCAGGAGAGTGGGCAGGCTGAGCTGGGCACGGCACCGGGGCAGCTCCGGGCTGCTCCTTGCGGGTGTGAGGGCAAGGCCGGGGCTCTCTGGGCCCCAGTGTGTCCTCGTCCTGGTGGACTGACAAGCACATGGTACTCCTGCGAGTGAAAGCATCACAGGGAAACACATAGGTGGGCTGGATCCCACCTGCGGGGCTTCCAATGTCAGGTCTGAGGGAACCCAAACATTCAGCTTTACCTTCCAGATGCAGCAAGGATCTGTTACCCAGGATGGTATTTGCTCCTTTTCTGAAACTGTTGATACTTTCCAGCCTATCACATAACTTCTGAAAGTCATAAATTCTCACTTCTGGTTTCCCTTTATTTACATGCGTATTTTCCTTCTCAAACACTCCAGTAAGTAATATTTTCCCTTATGGAGAAGTCACTAATCCACTGCCCTCTATTATGTATATTCCACTTAAAAACTTGGTCGCCAACAACAGCAAAAAAAAGCCCGTGAGTAGCCTAGAAATGTCACAAAGCTCATCTTCAGAACTCCTAGGAGAGTCTCTCAGGGCTCACGCAGGGGTATTTACTCCCATTTTAGATGCAAATCAGAAAAGGTTCCCTTATGGGTTGAGTCCCAGCAGGACACACAGGCACACCCGGCTGGTACTGCAGAGTTTCAGGAAGGCACCGTTTACAAAGGGGGGAGCAGGATTGAGGGAAACCCACGTGGGAAGGTGAAGCACCCTGGAGCCAGCAATAGTGGGAGCTGTGACTGTCACCTCTCCACCAAGGGAGGAAGGGGGGCGTCACTGGGACCCAGAGAGAGCTGTTGGAGGGGGCTGCCAACAGGAGCCGTGGACTTGGGGTGTACAACAGACACTGCTGACCGGAGGCCTGGCAAGGGAGGGAGCTGGGGGAATAAAGTACCCCAACATCACCCTCTTCCCACCCTCCAACCTCTGTGGGGTCCTCCCATGGCCAAACCCAGCAGGAGGCGTAAAGACATGGAGCCTGGTTGATGCCACCCACAAAGGCCAGGTCCTGGGAGATGTGCGGAGGGCAGATCACCAAGAGCAGGGCTGGGTGGGACATGGCGAAGCATGCCCTGCAAAGTCATCTGGTCAGCCATTGAAAAAGAGCAAATCAGAAGTTGACATGCTGTATTGCAGAAGCCTCCCCACAAACACATGGACGAGAGCAGAGCGACAGAGACAACTGTGAAGGGAGGTTTAAGGAGTTCCTGCACAATGACCAGGGCCCACCACGGAGGGACAAATAGTTCTACTTAGCTTGGCAATTCCAAGGTAAACATGTACGTTCATAAAGATGACTTGGAATTATCAACGAAAGGTTAAATGTGGTCACTATACTGCTTACGAGAGCTGTCACAGGGCAGGGAAGGTTACAACACAGTTCAGACACAGATCCATCCAAAAGAGGTCCAACAGGGCTTCCAGTTAAACATGTCAGGTTATTCACATGTCCCAATCTCCTTTCTCTCTCCACGCACCATGAAAATGCCAGTCAAGAAATCAAATGGTGTAAATCCTCAAAATGAGTACAATAAAAAAATTGCAATGTGATGAGATTAAATTAAATTATTTGGAAAGTTCACTTATGCAGATGAGCCATGCCCAAAACATTCCCAATGAGCTGGGTGTGGTGGCACATTCCAGCTACGCAGCCAAAGCAGGCAGATTGCTTGATCCCAGGAGTTTGGACCAAGCCTAGGCAACATAGCAAGACACTGTCTCAAGAAAAAAAACAAAGAAAAGAATGCTCAGTGAACTGGCACGGGTGGGCATAAACCTCATTGTGTGGAAGCCTCATTGACGTTTCTCCTGACGTCACTGCCAGTGAGGCAGTTGGTGGGCTAGGGGTGGGGGGAAGCCTGGCAGCTGGTCACTGTCTCCCTTTCCCAGCAGGCTGTATCTGCTTGGGAGACCCTGCTCTTGGCTGTGGGCCGTACTGGGCTGCCAGAGAAGAGAGGTGCTAATCCTTTTAGGATGACTTCCGGGAATTCTCTAGGATTCCCTGCCTTTCCTACTACGGACATGGACAAAGATGCTGGGTTTACTAAAGGTGGCTGGGGAAGGCCCAGGGCTAGAGCCACGGGGCTCCCACCTGGACGTGCTGGAGGCGGGTTGTCTCAGCAGCTGAAGGAGGCTGCACACATCCATGACCCTCTGCAGCTGGGACATACGAGCCTTCGGCTACCAAAGCTCTAACCTGGCGCTCACCCAGGAAGTGCCAGTGACGAGGGACGGGGAGACACACACATGCTTGCTCTGGGCACCAGCCCTCGGGTCTGACCTCCCTTTCTCTTCCTCCACCACTGCCCTTCCCGTTTCCTCTCCTCCTTGCCTCTCCCTCAGTTCTCCAGGGCCCTGCCCAGGGGCCACTCCGTGGACTTGCCTGCTGAATGCACTGCGTTTTTTTAAAAAAACATTTTAAATGGTTACTTTTTTTTTTTTTTTACTACACCATCATTATATAAGTAGTATATATTCCTTGTAGAAAAATGACAAAATACTGAAAGCCACTCGTGATTCTTCCAGTCAAAACCCCCACTCCTGGTCTATGAATTTCCAGAATGTTCCCAGGCTCATACACAGGCTAAAAATACCGTCAAGTCCATGTCTTGTCCCAGCGCCCATCCGCTAAGCTGTCACTCGTGCCGGCCACGCCGAGGTCTTTAGATGTGTTCACATCACCGAGTTCCCCCAGCTTCTTCACGCCGGTTTACAGGCAGGAAAGAGGGGCTCACGTTACCTGCCCGAGTTCCCAGGTTGGTTAAGAGACCGCTCTGGATTGCAGCTCTTCAGGCTGAGTCCAAAGCTACTTTCTTTGGGTGTTTTCTAAGATTTTTCCATTTTTCATTTTTTAAAAAACAATACATCCAAATATCTTCCTTGTTAATAAATACACGTCTGCATCATTCTGCCTAATGACATCCCCTCGTGTGGATGTGCCAGTTTTGAATGGCCAATTCCTTTTTGTTGGGCTTTCAGATCCTTCCTTTCTTTCCCTATTATAAGCAATGCAGTTATGAATACCTTTGCACATACACCTTTGCACAAATGTGAATTTTCCTAAAGTGCATTCTGGGCAGTGGAAGTGCTTGGTCAAAGGCTGGACATACTTTCACACGCTGCCCCTTTTCCAGTCACATCCGCAGTGCATGCTGGTGCACATTCCCCCACGCCCATGATCTGCGAAGTTTTTCCACTTTTAAAATTTAGACTGAGATTTAACACAGAATCAGAGAAACCCAGTGCTAGAAGGACCCTAGTATATTCCTCTGGATCCAGAACTAAACCAGCCTTGCTAAAAACAAAAGCCCTGGACACTTCGCCACAGCCGGGGGTGATTTCGCAAGCCAGGCAGAACCTCGGAGGAAAGGAGGAGGGGAGGCCCGGGGCAGGGAAGGAAGGCAGAGCAGGAGGACCTCCTGTGGGCCCTGAAGGTGCCACATATTTCCAAGGGAAGCACTGTTTTCCTGGGTCTAAAGACCTCACAGCCATCTCTGACGACACTGAGCTGTCCTTGCTGCCCCCAGGGCTCTCACTCTGTCCAGGAAGTCAGCACAAACCCCTTAGGCCTTCACGTCACCCAGCTGCCAACACTCTGAGCACCCTGGTCTTCCTTGAACACTTTCCAAGGCCTTTCAAGTCGGGAACTTGAAACTAAACATAGTCTTATTGTTCTCTTACCTTGTTGTTGTCTTCCTCCAATAGGCTGTAAACTCTGGCACCTGCAGAAAAGAAAAAAGGAAAGCAAAGGCCTGAGGCAGAGCGCTGAGGATGGGTCTTTGAGCAAAGCAAGCCTGGATGGCAGCTGCGTGAGGAGAGCCCATCGCTGCTGAGCTGGCCAGTTCTCCAGAAGCCACTGAGGTGACAGTCGGCTGCGTGCTGGCCCGGGGCGGACACAGGCACCCTGGCTCCCACCAGCGACGCTCTCACCGGGAGGATTTCTCGCTCACTCAGCCTAACAGGCCTTAACAATGCTCCTCTGATGGCAGAAACCCCAGTGCTCTTTCCACCTCGTCTCAAAGCCTTGCATAAACGGTAAGTGGTCCCTTCACTCATTTACATTGATACATTTACTGAGCATCCACTAAATGCCAGGCACCGTCCTAGGGCTCTGGGGATATGACAGTGGACAAAACAGACAGAAACCACTGTGCTCATGGAGCTTATGATCTGCTGGGGGAGACCAACCACTAACAAAATTAATAAATTAAAAATATATTAGTTAGAGGCGGTAAGTGCTATGGAGAAAAAATAGAGCAGGAGAGGCGGGTAGGGAGGTTGGGGCAGGAGGTGGGAAGGAGTGTCGAAATTCAGAGTGTGTCCAGGGAAGGCCAGAGGCCTGAGAAGGGAAATCATGAACAAGGACCTGAAAGAAGTGAGGACTGAGGAGCTGAACCCCGACAATGAATGAGGAAAACGCTTTGCAGGTGAGGGAGCAGGAGGGCAAAGTCCTGGAGGGCAGAGCCTGCCGGCATGCTGAGGCCGCAGAAGGGCCACGTGGCAGGGCAGAGCGAATGGGGGGAGGAGAAGGGATGAGAGAGGTAGTGTGGGGCTCCGGAGTGTGCGGGGCATTCAAGGAGGGCCCTCGCATGAACTTGGGCTTTGACTGCGAGACGGAGCCACTGCAGGGTTTCATGCAGAGAAGTGACATCATGTGACCCACATCTTAACAGGATCACTCTGGCTGCTGTATTGAGAATAAGCTGGGGGGAAGGGCAGAACCAGTTAGGAGGTTACGCAGAAATCTTGGCAAGAGACAATGGTGTCTTGGACCAGAGCAGTAGCATCTGAGAAGTGGTCAGATTCTAGGAAGTAGAGCCAACAGGATTTGTTGAAGGATTGGAAGTGAGGGATAAAAAACAGAAGTCAAGGAGAACTCCCAGATTTTTGGCCTGAGCAACTGAGAGGATGGAATTGTTTAGGGTAGAAGACAAGGAACTCAGTTTTGGACATGTTAGGTGTGAGGTGCCTTTTAGACACCCAGGCAGAGAGGCCCGTAGGCAGGTGGCTATGTGAGTCTGGGGTGCAGGGGAGAGGTCCCGGCTGGAAATGACGATCTGTGGGTGCTCAGCATGCAGCTCTCTAAAGCCACCACAGACCATCACCAGGAGGGTGGACGTCAATAGAGAAGCTGTCCAAGGACTGAGCTCCACCAATAGCTCAGCAAGAGAGACACAGGACTAGCAAGCGGAACAGGAGGGAAACCAGGAGAAAGAGTTTCAAGGACGATGTGACAGGTCAAGTGGCTTGAGGACGGAGAATTAACAACTGGGTTTGGCATCTTGGAGTCACGGGGGATCCTAGTCAGGGCAGACTCAGGAATGGCTGGAACGAGGCCCTGAGTGGAGCAGGTTCACTGGGAGGAGCTGAAGCTGTGGGCTGGGAGGCCGAGTTGGCTGGCGGCAGCAGGAGGGTGGGAGGAAAAGGGGCAAGGGACACTGAGATAAAATACCTTCACTTTCCTTGTTTATAAAATGTAAAGCACAGGCCGGTCGCGGTGGCTCACGCCTGTAATCCCAACACTCTGGGAGGCCGAGGCGGGAGGATCGCTTGAGGTCAGGAGTTCAAGACCAGCCTGAGCAAGAGTGAGATCCCGTCTCTACTAAAAATAGAAGGAAATTAGCTGGGCAACTAAAAATACATAGAAAAAATTAGCCGGGCATGGTGGCACATGCTTGTAGTCCCAGCTACTTAGGAGGCTGAGGCCGGAGGATCACTT
Source organism: Varecia variegata (assembly GCA_028533085.1). Lineage (NCBI taxonomy): Eukaryota > Metazoa > Chordata > Mammalia > Primates > Lemuridae > Varecia > Varecia variegata. Next base: position 31,965,245 of record CM052447.1, on the reverse strand, counting down.
GAGCCCAGGAGTTTGAGGTTGCTGTGAGCTAGGCTGATGCCACGGCACCCTAGTCCGGGCAACAGAGTGAGACTCTGTCTCAAAAAAGAAAAAAAAAAAAAAGTAAAGCACAAAGCTGGCATTTCTACAACACCTGTAAGTGGCAACAGTTGTTACTAAGGCTGGGCCAGATCCTCTAGGTTGCTGACCTTCATCCATTTCTGGTCCTAAAAACCAGCTCTCTGCCTGTTCCTAGATTCCATGAAGTGACTTCTGTTTTCTCACTGCCAGGTGTGGCCTTTGAATAAATATCCATAACTTGAGGCTACTGAGCAATCCTCAGCTGATTGCCAACCAAGATCCAGCGGGGGCCCTTTCTCCTGGTGGGAAGTCGGAGGGAGCCTGCTTCCTGGTGCAGGAGACAAGTCATCACCCAGAAGACAGAGAAGCAGGCAGCAAGTCCAGTCAAGTGCGATGAAGACAACATAATGGGGTCAAAGGTAGAGAAGAAGGATGGGAGGGGCCTCTATTTAAGGTGAGCCCTGGCCAGCAAAGCCTGCGAACTCTCACGCTGGCCCTCACTCGGCTACCCCCAGGCTTCCCCTGTTGCTTCTCCAATAGCTGCGTTCCTGGAACTGGCTGGGGCCTGGGGCCATCTAAGTACAGGCCCAAAAAAACACATTCCCTCTCTCTTCTCTCTCCAATATATACTGTGCGAATCTTTTCTCCATGATTACAAAAGACATGCACTATCACCTAAGGAAATTGGGAAAACAGAAGAAAACTTACACTTCTACTCCCCAGAGATAACTACAATTAACACTTGCTATGTATCCTTCTAGACATTCTTCTACGCATATATAAATATATTTTTAAAAATTTAGATCATGTACCTTGTTTTGTGACTTGAATTCTGACCAATCTGTTATAAAGCACTCTTCTCGTGTCATTTTTTTCTCCATAATGATTTTTAATGGCTGCATAGTATTTCATGATTGCATGTAGATTTTCACCACACTTTACTTAATCCCCAAACACTGGCAATTTACATTGACTGCTGTGGTGAGTAAATGCTCTAATATAGAATCCTGTATTTTTTTCCTTGCGAGTTGGGGGGATTGGAGGTTTGCAAATCTCTGATCACTTCCTTGGGTTAAAAGAAAACATCACTGCCCAGTGGCAGTGCCACGGGTCTCCTGGCGGCTGGGGGAAGGGAGGGCAGGAGCTGAGCCCTAAACCCAAGGAGCCACGCAGATGCCAGAGGTGGATTTAATCCTTGAGTTGTGCTCCCTTGAGGATCTGAACCGTAGAAAAACAACAGGCCCCCCATAAACCCAGTGAAATCCAAGGGGATTCCCCACTTCAGCAGGAAGAGGGTGTCACTCTCTGACCCTGGAACACAGACTACCCACATCCTCCCTGCCCCTCCCTGGGGAAAACCCTGGGGCGCTCAGGCTCCCCAGGATCAGCACCCCCCCCAGCCTTGCTCCGGAATCCTCAGACTCCCACAGCGGTGGGCGGGGGCAGTCTAGGCTGCCCAACAGAAGGGTGTCCTGAGTTCTGGGGTGAGGTGGGAAAAAGCACAGCCCTGCAGGCCGCCAGACCTAGGTGTGAATCCAGGCTCCGACACATTCCAGCCTCAGCCTGGGCAAGTGGCTTCCCCTATGCAATGCGAGCTCCATGAAGAAGGGATCTGGGTCTACACTGCTAAGCACACAACAGGTGCTCAATAAGTACTATGCCAGATCAATGCGTGATCCTTTCTGAGCCTCAGTTTGCTCATCTGTAAAACAGGAATGATAACGCCTATCTCACTGGCTTGTTGTGGGCACTAAACAAAACACTGGTAAAATACTTAGCACAGTGTCTGGTGTTCAGCAAACACTAGAGTCCAAAATCCTGGAGAGCTGCTTCCACCACGTCCCATGCCATGACAGGAGCTTTGCAGTGTCCCATTGTTGGACAGAACTGGTCTGCTTCCGCTCTGCTTGCTGCCACACCCAAACATGTCTCTGCTACAGTGTGCAACACACTGTGTGTACACCTGTCCCCCTCGCCCATGAGGCTTCAGGACAGTTTAAGGACAAGAATTTTGCCATCTTCTTGTGGACTGTCAGACATGCAGCAGCTGTGACTCCCAGTGGCCTCTGGTTTGGTGGGTCTGGGATAGGCTCAATGAGGCAAAGGGGGCCCAAGTTCCCTACCAGTGTGCAGCCCAGCCATCGGGGAGACTTGGGGGTCCTCAGCCCAGAGGTGACTGTCATGGCCCTGCAGCAGGGACGTGGCTGGAGAGCTCCTGCTCAGGAGCTGGCCTGTCACAAAGGGCCCCCCACCAGACCACAGGCATCTTCACCATTCATCTTGGGGAGACCAGGGCCCCTGTGATACCTGGTGTGGTGAAGGCTGAGTGAGAGCCCCAACCCCGGCATGAGGGACTGATGGAGACGGATGCAGAGGGAGGGAATGAGGGACCAGGCAGAAGGGTTCTAATGACCAAGGACGGCTTCTGTCTCCTCTCTTCCTGTTAAATTGTATGTTTCTGGAGGGCAGGACCAGGCCTGATTCATCTTTGTGTCTCTACCACAATCAGTAAATTACTTTGCAGAGAGTTGGTACTCAGTAACTGTAGCTGGTTGGAGGCATAACTGGAAGCCAGTATGCAGGGTGACAGATGGCATCTGCTTTGCATGACTGGGTCACTGGGGAAAGGGCCAGTCCTGCTGGTCCGGTGTGTCCTCACCAGGATGGCCCTGTCGAGGGGTGGCAACCCTTCCCCTCGGGCATCCGCAGAGTGTGCCTGCCTCCCCCGGCCCTGCCCAGGCGACAAACTCTCTATTTCTTAGCCAAAGAGAAACCATTTGGAGGACATGACCTGGATCTAGGTGCTTCCCTAGTGACGGAAACGGCTGGATGTGTGGTGTGGCATCCTTGCCCCTGGGACTCGGGGGGCCCTAGGCCACAAGAAAGAAAAATACAGACTAATTATCTCTTTATTGAGGCCAAAACCATTGCTTTTCCTGAATGGTCAGATTGGCCGATTCCTTTCCCACCAGCCGTCCCCACTGCACGCATGATCGCAGGGCTACGCTCAATTCTGGCGAGGCGTGTTGAAAACCATGCCTTGCTTCAATACTTCCTTGTGTCAACTGTCGCCCTCAGCACCTGTGCGGTGTGGGGCAGGGCAGGGCTCGTCTCTGTAAGGACAGACCCAGTATGAATTTACCACCCGCCTGTCTATACAGCATCAGGCTGAGGGTGTCCCCAGATCCTAGAGTGGGACATCCCTGGAGACCAGGTCATTCTACCATGTCCATCCACTGTGGCCTTAAATTAAGTCTATAGAATTAGGTCTGAGCTCCTAAGACAGCCAAAGGCTGACAGTCTCCAGCCCACTCCACCTGTCCACACCCCTCCCATCCTGTGCTTCACTCACTTAACGCGGTGCCTGAAGTGAGATGCAGTTGCCCAGACCGCTGGCTGTGCCTTAAGCCAGCGGTTCTCAAACAGCGGTCCCCAGACTGGCCAAATCAGCATCACCTGGGACCTGTCAGAAATGCACATTCCCAGGCCCTGCCCCAGGTCTCGGCGGGGCAGGCAGCACACTGTGCTTCAACAAGCCCTCCAGGCGATGCCGATGCGCCCGAGTGCTTGAGCACCACGGGGCTATGCCGTCCCCGAGCCTGGGGTGCCCTTCTCAGCCCCCTTCTGCCTGCCGTAATCTCACCCACCTTCAAAGTTCCGCTCGTCCTAGTCCCCTGAGCACCTGTGAATACCTCGGCCCCTCTGCCACCCCTCCTCATTCCGCTGAAAGTGCCTCACTTCTGCTTCTCTTTGTGACACTTATTTTCTGCTTTGTTTCACAGCGGACTTTGCGCATTTCTTAATTGCCTCCCCAGACTGATTCCCCTCTAACACAGGGACGTCACGCTGGTAACGCTTCAGGAGTAAAGGCTGTGTCCACTTCACTGGCTCTCTACGTGGCAGGGCTGTGCTAGCCACTGGGGTTCAGAGACAAGGTGTGTTCTGGTTTTTGTTTGTTTGTTTGTTTGTTTGTTGCGACAGAGTCTCACTTTGTCACCTGGGCTAGAGTGCCGTGGCAACAGCCTAGCTCACAGCAACCTCAAACTCCTGGGCTCAAGCAAGTCTCCTGCCTCAGCCTCCCGAGTAGCTGGGACTACAGGCATGTGCCACCACACCCAGCTAATTTTTCTATTTTTAGTAGAGACGAGGTCTCGCTCTTGCTCAGGCTGGTCTTGAACTCCTGACCTCAAGCGATCCACCCGCCTCGGCCTCCCAGAGTGCTGGGATTACAGGCGTGAGCCACCGCGCCCGGCCATAAGGTGTGTTCTTATCACCCAGGAGCCAGTGAAGGAGGAAGGTGAGGAGCAGCAGTGATACAGAATATTTCTAACATCACAGGAGGGCCCTCATGCCTTCCCTGTCAGTTGCCTATCCAAAGGGTGACCTCTGTTCTGACATCAATCACCGCAGATTAATTTTATCTGGTTTTGAACTTCATACATACATTTGAGAGTCTGGCTTCTGCAGCTCAACACTGTCAGTGTGATCCATCTGTGATGTCATGTGTAGCCATAGTTTGTTCTTTTTTTAAAATTGCTGTGTTGTATTCCATTGTATGGATATGACAATTAATTAATCATTCTATTGTTGATGGGACATTTGGGTTGTTTCCAGTTTGTGGGTCCTATGAATAAAGATACCATGAACATTCTTGTTTATGCCTTTTGGTGGGTATTTCCTCTCATTCCTCTTGAGCATATACCTAGAAGTGGAACTGATGGTTTATGGAATGGGTATAATCTTAGCTTCAGCAGATACTGCCAAATAGTTTTCCAAAATGATTGTGCACTCCTACCAGCAATGTCCGGTAGTTTGCCAACATTTGGTATTATCAATCTTTAAAATTTTAGTCCTTTTCATGGGTGTATAGTGGTGTCTTATAAGTTTTAACTTGCTAATTGGCTATTTCCTATCCATGTTTACTATGTTCCTGTTCACGACTTTCACCTAATTTGTCTTTTTCTTACTGACTTGCAGGAGTTCTCTGTCCCAGTTCTCTGTCTCTGGACACAGGTACTAGTCTGCTATAAGGTGAGTTACTGAAAACATCTTCGTCCAGTTTCTAGCTTGTCTTTTCACTCTTTCGATGGTATCTCTAATGAACAAAAGTTCATGCAAGTTCAATTTACTGGTCTTTTCACCTATAGCTAGTGCTTTTTGTATCCTGTTTAAGTAATCTTTATCTTAATATCAAGAAATCCAGTGAATAAAGAAATAATAAAAGTTACTAATATTAAAGAACACAAAGCAGCGCAGGAGAAAGCTGAAGGCGAGTGCTGGAGAAGGACTGCGTGTGATCCTGAGACTGTGTCCGCCTGAGTTGCCATGGCGGCCTGGGCCTTGTCTTGGGCCTTGTCCTGGGCCTTGTCCTGAGCTGTGGAAGGCGCCGAGCCTGCACTCAGTGCGACAAGCATGTGCTGACGCCCACTGGGATCGATGCTGGGCCAGGGCTGGGAACGGCTCTGCGGGGAGGAGGGGGACCGTGGCTGACTGGCTTAAGAGAAGGATCGCCCCTTTTCGTGTGTGTTAGACTGAGTCCAGCCCCCCAGACCCTGCAGACTCCCCTTCGTGCAGGCCCTGCTCCTCTGTGCCAGAGCCTGCAAAGACAGCAGTGTTGACACTTGTCCAGCTGGCTCCCAAAGGGGAAATTCTCCCCTTCTTGAGTCACAACACAGACAGGAGGAGCTTCGCATAATGAGCTCTGGACTCCAAACAATCACCGTGCCTGTTTCACTATGGTGCATCACTTCCAAAATCCCCAGTGATGCTTTTGGATGAAGTCTAGATCCAAAAACTTCCCCCATGTTTCCCCCAGTTTGAACAGAACAATACCCTAGTAATCAAAAGCTACGTCATAAAATTGACTTCCCTAAAGAAAATAAAAGAGATCTCAGACTCGAGGTTATGAGTTTATAGTCTGGGGTGTCCAAGCCCCCACTTCTTCTGCTGGGAGGTGGTGGCAGTAGGCCTTGCCAAGAGGACCCCAACCTACCAGATGGACACAGGCTGCCATCTGCCTCCCCAGTGGAAGCCAGCTCCAGTGTCCCCAGGGCAGCTTTCCTCCTACCCAGTAGCACGCTCTTGGGAGCTCAGAGATACAACCATGGCTGTGTGTCACTGCTGACAGAGACACACCTTTTCTCTGGGAGAGCCAACAATCACAGTTGGGCAGCAGACACCAGTTTCTGAGATTTTCACTGGTCTTGGGTAAACGACCAAGTGACCTCTAGCAGCACCCAGGTTCCTTGTCTGTACCTGCTCTTGCCCATCATCACCACCTTTTCCCACTTACCACCTCTCATAAGAACCCAGAACCTCAGGATAGGGTCAAAGGGGTCCCTGAAATCCCTAGAGTGCAACAGTTGGGATGTCTGTGAATATTCCTGGGAAGCGGTGGGTGACCTCAGAAAGTCTAAGAACCACTAGACCAAGTTCTCTTTAAATAGAAGTGTATGCATCAGTTTGATAAAGTTAATTTATACTAATGAGTTCATAATTAGTATAAATTATACTAATGAATAATATCTTTAGCTAATTGCATTTCCAAAAAGACATCTGGGAAGGGAGAATGCTTAACTAAAAATCTATTTCTAATGACAAAATTAAAACCTGAGTGGGAGGATATTAAGCCACTCCCACTGGTACAGAAGACCAATTTTTCTGGTCTAGATGGCTTTTCGGAGGCTCCTGGAGTGGAGACAAGGATGTGTCAGAAGAGACGTAGGCATTTGTCAGATGAGCCTCAGCTCCTCAGGTCTGAGAAACTCTCAAGGCCACCAAGGCTGCTGAGACTGTAAGGAAGAGGGGAACAATCTCAACATGATTTAGGGACCGAGGAACCCGGTTTCCATCATCCTATCGGACTGTGAAACGGGAAGAGTGTGCCTGGAACACACGCTCCCTCCGGAAAGAGCCAAGTCCCCGGAAGACCCATGTCTGCTCCATCCTGGGCCCTGCTCTCTCCTGGTGACAAGCCCCAGCTGCCTGTGCAAGCACAATCTGGGGCCGCCTCCGCCCTTCCACGGCCAGGCCACCCCCACCCAGGCTCTTCCTCCCTGTTCTCTCTCGTGAAGCCAGGCCCTGCCCCCCGGGTCAGGAGGAAGTGGTTCTGCGGCCTCCCAGGGACTCCCAGCGCCGCCTCAAGGCACCAGACTACTAAATAAGTGGGATTTTTTCAGGATTTTCAGAAACTGTTTAAGAAGATATAACCATCCAAACTGTTTATGTAATTCCACCCCCCTTGGGAAATCTCAACAGACAGGGTTCCCTATTTATAACTGTGGCCAGGACTTAAAAAATAAAACTGAAGGGGTTGTCAAAATCCGAGAGCTTGTCACGGTATAGTTGTGTACTTGCAGAACTGAGTTCAGTATTTTACTCTAATTTGAGAAATGTCTTTTTATTTACTTTTCTCCTTTTCCGGTTTTCTTTCCCTTCGTTGTCCCCTGCTGGGCACCATACACTCCTGACAGTTTCTGGGAACATCACAACTGTCTCCCAGAAATGGAGACCAGAATCTGCCCCAGAACTCTGGTTTGAAATAGGGGTTTTTAGAATGACTTAATAATAATAAAGACTAGAACTCATATACAAGCCTAGGAGTACTCTATTTTTACTACTATTCCATGTTCACCAGGGTAAACGTGGCTCTCTTTTCCTCCCACGCACCTACACTTGCAGGGTCTGCTCTGTCTCTAGGCTGCCCTCCCGGGAGGTGAGTGCCAGACCACTGGTCTAACTCTCAGGGCTCCAAATCTCTGAGTCTGTGGCCACAAAGTCCTTAAGGTCCCGGCTGCCATAAACCCCAATTATAGGAGGAATACAAAGTTCCTGGGGACAATCAGTGTGAAGGTGGGATCTGGGCTTCTTCCTTTCTTTCTTTTTATCTTCTAGAGACAGGGTCTTGCTCTGTTGCCCAGGCTGGAGGGCAGTGGCTCATCATAGCTCACTGCAGCCTCAAAATCCTGGGATCAGGTGATCCACCCACCTCAGCCTCCCAAGTATTATAGCTGGGACTACAGGTGCACACCACCACACCTGGCTAATTTTTAAATTTTTTTGTAGAGATGAAGCCTTGCCCAGGCTGGTCTCGAACTCCTGGCCCCAACCTTCCCGCCTTGGCCTCCCCAAGTGCTGGGATTACAGGTGTGAGCCACCATGCCCAGCCTGGGCTTCTTTCTAGAGTCATTTTGGGGTCTCCATTACTCGGTGATGGTAATCCAACTAAAACTTGGCTCTTGTAGGAAAACATCCTCTTCTTTATTAGGAAGGCTATTCTTGGCTTAAACAGTGGTTTGGATCACAGATCTTTCTGGTAGAAAAGAATCTGATGACAGCTATGCCCCCACCAAATGCACAATTTGTTAACACTGGGGGTGGGATTCATAGCCCCTGAAGAGAAGACTGTGGACCTGGGGATAAGACCCTCTGGCCTATAGACTTCTTCATTCTATAAAGTCTCCAGGAATTCCTCACCACTGCCAAGCAAGCACCAACAACCAAGGCCTCTGGTCCAGAACCTCCCTGCTTTCACCCGGGCTGAACACCCTGCTAGAGGAGGCAGAGGTGCACAGGCCTCGTAGCTTGATGGGGAAACCCTAGGCTTCCCTCTAAGGACCTGACAGCTTGGAGGGGTTGAGAGGGGAGTGGAAGGTATGGGCCACCCAGTTCAAGCTTCCTTCAGCTAAGGGACAGCAGCTAAGGGACACCCCAGCAGATCTACAGGAATGTGGAGAGTCCGGGCCAGCTCTTCCTCTCTGTTCTCTCCACCCCCTCATCCCCACCAAGCTCTGATGTCACTCCTTGCTATGCCCACCCCGGAAAATGCTACTTCCCACAGGTTCCCTCCCAAGGAAGTTCTTTATCTGGCAGGAGGTGTGGGAAAGAGGAAGAGGAAAAATATCATTTCCACCCTCACAACTCCCTCCACCCCATGAGCCTCCAGTTGAAAATGACCACTGGGTCTCCGACCTGAAGATATCCCCAGCATCATAATGGCTCTTATGCCCATGAGAAGAAATGCAAAATCCCAACTCATGAAAATGTGGTTGAAAAAGGGAAGATCCCTAAAAGTTCCTATCTGTTGGCCAGAGGCAAACAAAATGATTACTTAAAAAACCACCTTTGGGGTCTTTCCAAATCATGGAGGAAAATACAAACAGAGGGAGGCATGCTTTAGTTTTAAAATGTGACTGGGCCCCAGATGGGCTGATCCCCAACTACAGTAGATACACTCCCCTCAGCCCACCTCCCTACGCACACGAGGTGCCAAACAATTGAACAAACATTTATTGACCACTGACTGTGTGCTTGCAACCATTCCAAGAGTTGGAATTCTGCAACCTCAGGGTGCTTTGAGAGGAGCAGGGCAATAGCTCAGTCAGCATTTGCTGTGTGCCTACCGTGTGCCAGGCTCAGGGTTTGAGGGTACAAGAATCTGAGAAAAATCAGCTAAGAATACTCCAACCTGGGAAGTACTAATCCATAAATACCACCACAGGAGCAAGGAACAATTAATCCTGCAAGGTGGGGTCAGGGAAGGTGACCCAGAGAAGGTAAAACATTTAAGTCAGGCTTGAAAACACACTAGGATTTTGTTGGCTATAGCTGGGAAGGAGTGGAGTTCCGGGCAGTAAGAGCCGAGTGAGCAAATGTTGGGCTGGGGGTGGTATGGATGGCTGATTGTGCAGGGTATGGCACTGAGGTCCGGGTAGTGTCAACAGAGCCCGGGGCCTAGGGGCAGGGAAAGAGGAGAAAAGGCTAAAAGGCAGGCTGCAGTTGATGGTGGCCATGGACACATGCCATTCAGAGACCCTGCTGCACACACGTCATGCAGACAGCTAACAGGGTGTAGCTTCAGGATCCGCTGCACCTTCCAGTCAAGGCCCCACTGCCCCCCGGAGCTCCCAGCCACTGGCAGAACACAGCAGGGATGCCAGGGCCCGTCCATGTCTGCTTCAGGAGGGACTCCTCTTCTGGGCAGTCTTGGGCTGGAGCTCCCCGTAGGGCTGGTTGAGATGTTCTCAGAGCTGCATCACAGTCTGAGGTTCTTTCTACCTAATCCTCCTTCCCTCTGCGGTGTCCCAGGACTTAGACCTTGGCTGCAGTCTGAAGGTTACCTTTTCTCTGCCTACTTCTGCTTTCTCCTGTATCTTTCATTTCTTTTTTCTTTCTTTCTTTTTCTTGAGACAGAGTCTTACTCTGTCATCCAGGCTAGAGTGCAGTGGTGTCACCATAGCTCACTGCAACCTCCAGCTTCTAGGCTCAAGTGATCCTCCTGCCTCGGCCTCCCAGAGTGCTAGGAATGTAGGCATGAGCCACCGCACCTGGCCTTCCTTTATCTTTCATAGGCATTACCTGCCCTCTGCCAATAAATCTGCACTTTTAAATCTGTCCTGATGTCTGCTTCCCAGAGGACCTGAACTGGCTGAGAAGGAGCCTAGATGAATGTTTGGGTTTTGCTAAAGAGCCACTGAAGTATTTTAAACAAGGGAAGCTATGATCAGAACTGAGTTCCATAAGAGTAATTCCAGTAGCAGGGTGAGGAATGATCAGGGAAGGGAGCAGGCAGTGAAAGGACCATTTAAAAGGACACTGCATTGATTGGTACAAGGTTTTGACAAGGAGCAATTTGAAGTACGTATAACTTACTATATATGTACCCTTTAATTCAACAATCCTGATTTTAGAAATCTTAAAGAAACACTAGCGCAAATGCATACAAGTATAAGGATGAAGATATTTACAGTAACCTATAGGTATCATCAGGACACTGGAAAACTTCGAGGTCATCTGTAAGAGAGGAGATGAAATGATGGTGCATCCACACAGTGGAATACACACCCTGCAGTCCTTAGACAGAGGACAGACAGTAGGTCTCCATGCACTGTCTCAGAGAGACGTACACAAGAGACTGCTACGTGCAAAAGCCAGCTGCTGAACAAAGTACACAGCAAGATCCCATCACCGGGAACAAAACTGTGCATATGCATATTGATAAAGATTTACATTAGTTTATATACATAAGTCTGGAAGGAGACATGCCAACTGTTGACAGAGGTTACCTCTTGAGGGTGGTAGGGTTTTCACTTTTTACTTGATTCCAGGTTTTATTTTCATTTTGTTTGGTGCTTTTCTACATTTTCCAATTCTTTTTTTTTTTTTTTTTTTTTGAGACAGAGTCTGGCTTTGTTGCCTGGGCTAGAGTGAGTGCCATGGCGTCAGCCTAGCTCACAGCAACCTCAAACTCCTGGGCTTAAGCGATCCTACTGCCTCAGCCTCCCGAGTAGCTGGGACTACAGGCATGTGCCACCATGCCCGGCTAATTTTTTCTATATATATTTTAGTTGGCCAGATAATTTCTTTCTATTTTTAGTAGAGACGGGGTCTCG
>CM052447.1:31936166-31953695 GCA_028533085.1 Varecia variegata | reverse complement strand
TGTGAGCCACCGCGCCCGGCCTACGTTTTCCAATTCTTAAAATGATGAACATGGTTCATTTCTCTTATTAGAGCACAAAATTTTATTTTAAAAAGCTCCATATCTACTTGGAAAAATATAAAAATGCTTCATATTGCCTTTAACGGAGAAGAAATAATAAAAGGCTCCCGGGGTAGCTGGGAGGGCCGTCAATGGTGTGGTCTCGGTAAACAGAATTAGAGACGGGCTGGAACAGAGCTGGACGCGGAGGTTTCAGAAGCAGCCAAGAGTGCTATCTCGGCAGGGCAGCGGGTCCGTCACCCACAGCGGACGACTGCGTGGGGGGCGGCAGTGAGAGGGCCTGTGTGCCCGTGTGCCCTCCGTGTGCCCGTGTGCCCTCCCTCAGGAGGCTCAGGCGGGCACGGGGCATAAACAAGAGGGGATGCTGGTTCCTATTTTAGAGCTCAGGAGAAGAGCTGGGGCTAGAAACTCGTGACTTGCAAAAGATGGAAAACTCACTAACAGCACTCAGCAAGGGACTAAAATGCTAAATGTAAACAGTGAAATCATAAAAATACTAGAATAATATTGGTGAATACTTACCTGAGTGGAGAAGAATTTTAGATAAAGAGCAAATAACATTTTAAAAGTCCAGAAAATTTTAACCACATTAAACACCAATACTTTAAAAACAAAACTCACCAACAAAATCAAAAGGCAAGCCAAAACAAGGGAGAATATTTACAGCAACACTGACAGAAAGGAAATATCTTTCATATATAAAAAACACTGATCAGTAATTTAAAAAAAAAAGTTCCAAAAGAAAAAAGTTACAGTATAGGTTATAGTATTTTGTACTGTAAACAGTATTTTGTATTGGTTAGAATTTTGTTCATTTACATTAAACAGAAAACAACAGTGGCTTAAGTAAGGTTTATTCCTTTCTCACATAAGTTGTCAGGCCCTGGCATGGCGGCTCCAGGAGTCATTAGGGCAGCAGGGACAGAGGCCCCTGGCCCATCCTTGCCCCTGTTCCTAAAGTGCAGCTCTCATCCTATGGTCCACGGGAGTTACTAGAGCTCTAGTCATTGTAACCTCATTTAAGAAAGTAGGATGGGCCGGGCGCGGTGGCTCACGCCTGTAATCCCAGCACTCTGGGAGGCCGAGGTGGGAGGATCGCTCAAGGTCAGAAGTTTGAGACCAGCCTGAGCAAGAGTGAGACACTGTCTCTACTAAAAAAAATAGAAAGAAATTATCTGGCCAACTAAAATATATATATATACAAAAAATTAGCCGGGCATGGTGGCGCATGCCTGTAGTCCCAGCTACTCGGGAGGCTGAGGCAGTAGGATCGCTTGAGCCCAGGAGTTTGAGGTTGCTGTGAGCTAGGCTGACGCCACGGCACTCACTCTAGCCCGGGCAACAGAGTGAGACTCTGTCTCAAAAAAAAAAAAAAAAGAAAAGAAAGAAAGTAGGATGGAGAAAGAGGGAGTAGACGGTATACCCCCTCCTATTAAGGAGACCACTCCAAAGTCTCACGTGATACTTACAATCCCATTGGCTAGAACCCACTTGCATGGCTACACCTGGCTGCAAAGTTGCCTGGGAAACATGTTTTTTTTAGCTGAGTGGCAAAGGGTTCAGCTAAAACTTAGGTTTGTTACTAAGAAAGAAGGGGCAAATGGATACTGGAAAAACAAGCAGTTTCTAACACACACGTGAACAAAATTATCAAAAGAAATACAAACGTAAAAGATTTTAAAAGGTGCAACCTTACCAACAGTCAGACATTGGTAAAGGAGGCCTTCTATGGTCTCCTCTGACTGAGCTGTTGAAGGGCTGGCCAGACAGGAGCCGTCTCGGTGACAAGCTGAGACAGCGTGCGGAAGAGAGGTCCAGGGCAAAAAAGGCCCTTCCCTCCCCCAGGCACTTCCAGGGACCAAAGGCAACTTCCTGGCCATCTCCCCAGAGTCTCCCTCCAATCCCCAAGTGACATCAGATCCCGTAAATGCTGGGAAATGGAGAAAATTCTGCACCCAGGGATTCTCTAACTAAACTACAGCTAGAATTAAATTTTAGGTGTTTTTGAGAGTTCCTTAAAAAAAGTAATATCCTCATGCAAACTGAATCAGCAGTTTCAGAATCGGAAAAAAAAAAAAAGAACCTCTGTCCCATTCTTGGGGTGTCACAAAGTAAACATGAAAACTGGCCACTAAAATAAGTATCAGTGTTAGGGGGCTTGGGGGGCAGCGTTAGGCAACCCACGTTATCTCTTTTGGCAAGTTAAGTACTTTGCCTCAGCTCCCGAGGCTGTGATGCCACTGCCACCGCCCTTCAGAAGGCGCGGGGGACACGGCACGCGTGGGCTCAGTGGTGCCGGGAGTTTGTGGGCCTATTTCAATAGCTTTTGTGCCCGTTCTCAATCTCAGATTACCACCAGTCCCTTCTCATGATTTATCTGAAAGCCTGCCTTTAGCACTCACTTCTAGTTTTTAAAAATGGTTGTGGATTGGGAAACAAAATACCAGAGTAAACAGCTATTTCATGGAGCTGGGGAGGTGGTCTTTAGTGCGGGGGAAGAAACACGATATAATGACTAAACACGCATGTGCTTTGAAATTAGGGACACCTGGATTTGAGACCTGTCTCTACCGTTGACCAGCTGTGTGCCCTTGGATGTGTTATTAGCTGCCTCTAGGCCTCAGGTTCCTTGTCCTCAGCTGGGGATAACACTGTGCTCCCCCACCTCACACGGCTATGGGACCATCAGGTCGGGCGGGAACAGATGGCATCCTCACACCGGGACTGTTTACAAAGGTGCGGAAAGGGCTTAGGGAAACCAACACGGGATAGTGAAGCATTCTGGGGACCAGCACAGTGGGGAACTGTTACCACCTCCAGCCGGAAGGTGTTAGGGAAGAGAACAGGTGAGGAGGCCCAGGGAAGGCAGCTGGACCGGGCATTGGCAGGAGCTGCAGGCTCCAGTGCAGACTGCAGTTGGCCTGCGGCAACCTGATGGGGACCTGGAATAAACCCTTGACCTCATCTTCCTGTATCCCTCCATCCCCGGCCAGTGCTCCCCACTGGCCACAACCAGCCAGAAGCCAGAGGCAAGGGAGAGGGGGATGCGGCCCACTCAGGTCAGCCTCCCAGCATGGCAGGTGGAGAGGATGGACAGTGGATCTGCAGGGGCAAGTGGGAGATCAAACAAAATAAACAATGTGATGAACTTAGCATAATGCCTAGAACATAGTAAGTCCACAAGTCCTCAATAAATATTAATTTATTTTGAACTTTGGACTCTCTCCCTGCCTTTTTTGCTTACTGCTTACTTCCTGGTTCTCAACAGGTCACGAATGGTTGAGGAGACTTCCAAATAATCAGTATTGTTATCTATATTGGAGTGTTTTGAAGGAGTAATGAATGTGTAAAAAAGATAACCAGGGGGCCGGGCGCAGTGGCTCACGCCTATAATCCTAGCACTCTGGGAGGCCGAGGCAGGAGGATCGCTTGAGCTCAGGAGTGCAAGACCAGCCTGAGCAAGAGTGAGACTCCATCTCTACTAAAAATAGAAAAAATTAGCCAGGCATGGTGGTGCATGCCTATCGTCCCAGCAGCTCGGGAGGCTGAGGCAGGAGGATTGCTTGAGCCAAGGAGTTTGAGGTTGCTGTGAGCTAGGTTGACATCATGGCACTCTAGCCAGGTGACAGAGTGAGACTCTGTCTCAAAAAAAAAAAAAAAATCAAAAAACAAAACAAAACAACAACAAAAAAGATAAGCAGGGGTTCTAGGGATTAGGGATGAGAGAGGGAAACAAAAGAAGGGGAGGTGAGAGAAAAGGATGGGAGAAAACTGTATGTTACAGGTGAAGCTGGAATGAACACTGGATTATCTTACTTTAAAACCAAATTATGCATTTTCTGGGATGTGATAACAGTGTCTTTGCAATTTCATAACCCAGTGAGACTTGCCAGAAAGGGATTTTGTGAAGACAGTCTTCCTGCCCTAAATGCAAAATGCTGTGTTTACTTCTAACTAGATTAATAGGTTTTGACTCAGCACACCTGCCCCCAAACCAAGAGCCAAATGAATTCACCTGGATGTTTAAATACCTGCACACTCCCCCAGCTGGGTGCCTGATTCAGGTGAGTCTTCTATGCCAATTTGGGACATGGCTGCTCAGAGTGAGCTGGTCCCCCAGGGGACGGCCCCTGGGTGGGAAGGGAGGCCCAGAGAGTGGTCTGAGCAGCTGCGCAGACTTGGCGTCCTTTCCTCAAACTTTCACCTGGGGCCGACCTGGCCCCTCAGGAGTCTCTCCAAACTCTGCAAGCTGTTCTCAAGTGTCGGGTACGGGCTCCCGGGCAGGGCGTTCGAGGCCTTCTGTACCTGGTGCTGGCCACGTGTTCCACCTCCAGGACCCTCAGCATCCTTCTTACCCTCACTGACCGGCCCGCCAGGCCCTTCCACAGGCCACTCTCTCCTCCTGGCTAACCTCACCTCGGCCTTCGAGACCTCTCAGGTGCCACCTCTGCGGGAAGCCTGGCTGCGTCTCCTCCCGCAGTGCCGCCGTGGGCTGGGAAGCCCTCCCTGTGCCCCTGCTGCCCCCTCTCATTCTCACCCCCAGAACTTCCCACACTGTCTTGGTTTTCGGGCCTAACTCTCCCCACACACTGAACATTCCTTGAGAAGGAACCTTAACGTATTCACCTTGATGTCACCACCACCCAGCAGAGAGCCTGGCACACAGAGGGCACCCAATAAAGGTTACTGAATGAATGTTTAGGGCACAATTCAGAAAATGAGAAAAAAAGTGTCACATACCCCAAACTGAGTTAACCAAGCTGTATGGACCTTACGATTGTTCACCTGCTCTTTCCTCCATCTTCTTCTCTGTCAGGTGTCCCCTTAAGTGACACTTCCTCAGAGGCTTTCCCTGACCACCCGACCAAAACAGTCAGTCACTTGATTATAGCACGTTGACTTTGCTAGATGGCACTGACATTTTATTTCTGTGTGTTTTCTATCGCCACCACCAGGCTGCAACTCCATTTGGGCAGGGTCTGTTCCCCATTGTATGCCCAGGGCTAGCACGGTGTGTGGCATGTAGCAAAGTGTTCATTAAATACTTGCTGAGTGAACTCATGCCACTGTTAATTGCATGCTGACTTAATTCGATGTATGTCTTCTGTCTTTGCTGTCAGATCGGGGGCTCCAGAGAGACTCAGACGGGCCTCCCTGCCTCCCTCGTGGCATCAGAGGACAGGAGGGGACCTCAGTGCCCTTCCTAGGCTAAGGTGGGACACTCTGCCTGCTTATAGCTGCCCTGTGGCCTGGACGTCCTTCCTGGAGGCCAGATACTGAGGAACCCCAGCTCATGTGTCTGCAGACCCCAGATGCCGAAGTGTTCCTCCTGCTTTCTGTGAGAGCAGCTGGAGCTGCCTGTTGCCCAGACTGACAGAGGAATGTGCCCAGAGCTCCTAGCTGGCCTGGCACCAGCAGGAGGCAGGCACAGTGGCCAGCACGCTGAGGACAGATATCTTCCTTTTCCGACATCCCCACGCTGAGAGTGCACATAGCTGCCCGGCTGGGAGCAACGGGCCCCACCTTCTGCGGCCAGGGGGCAGCCAGTGTGGCTCTCTGGCTCTGCCCTAGAACAGGGCTAATCTGCAGGAGCTGCAGCCTCACTCCCTGCCCCTCCCACCCCTGCTGAAATCACTCTGCCAGCTCAGGGCAGGGCCAGGTCTGGAGTCTCTCACCTGCTCCTGGCACTTCCTTGAAGCGTTTAGGTTTACTGGAAACCATAAATCGTGAGAGACAGCCTTTATCACACCCTGAACAGCGCCCTCAATATTTAACACTGGAGGCTGAAATGACCTGAGACACTGGCCTCCTGGTTACTCCCAGTGACTGATGTTTGAACCTAGTCATTGAGGTCAGGTTTGCTTCTCTTAAGTCACATGATTTGTTTCAAGGCAAGAAGGTGTTGGAGCCACTTGTTGCAAAAAGACCAGGAGGTGATCACAGAAATTCTGCAAACCAGCTTTGGCAGCAGAGACTGTGCTGTCACGGGCTGCCAGCCCTGGGAGCGTGCAGCTGAGCTGGCAGCTGCTGAATGACCCTCCTGGGGCCTCTATACACCCAAACATTTCACTCAGAACAAGCTCATGACACCATCTTCCCTCTAAGACATCTGCTGAATGGAGTCATTTGAATCCTTCTGGAGCAGGAGGGGTGTAGATTAATTAATCAACAAACTAAGAATGCTGAGTGGCCTCACAGAAGACACTGGCCACTAAAGGGTCTCCAAGTCACAGTACATGCCTCACCCTACCCAGACACCTAATCTTGCTTCAGGCTTTGCTTGACCTCAGGTATTTATCTCTTGGTTGCCATGGCGTCTGCTCAGATAAACAGCAGCAGAGCCAACCTGGCCCCTCTGCCAGCCCCAGATCCTGCTGAGAGCAGCGGAGCTCCCTGGTGGCCACTGAGGACCTGGGTCCAGGCAGCACAACACCAGCTCCAGTGCTGAGGTCTCACATGGCCTCTCCAGGCACACAGCAGGTGCTCCATAAATGCTTGTTGGCTTGTTGAATGAAGAAACCTCCCAGCGTGTGTTTGTCCTCAGGCTTCAAGGCCCTAGATAAGCAGATCTACCTTCTTCGTCAGCAGTCACCCCAGAGACTGAGGTCCAGGTCGAGCACGGCCAGTCACTCAGCTCCTCGAGTGATCCGGCTGCTCCCCAGGGCCAGATGGAGGCAGACTGTGAGGAAGGAGCCAGCTGTGGGCAGGCAACTCAGCTGGAGGGCCAGTGGGGAGGACGCCTGGCACCGAATGCCACAGCCCACAACCAGAGCGGCAGAAGGCCCCGTCATCCGCGTGCTAGTGGGACATCACCTCACCATCTGCGTTTCCAGGTTTCCATCCAAGGACTGAGCAGACTCTCAGAGTGGATCTCCTAACCGTTCTTGAGGATGGACAGCTGGCCTCAAGGGGACACTGTAGAGGGACTCAAGGAAGAAGCCACTGCCCCTCCAGACCCTGAAAATGGCTACCAAAGGAGGAGCCGGCAGTTTTCTCTGGAAAGTTTCTAAAGTAGGACAGATTTTCCCCTCCGTGATGCATAGCTCTATCTATGAAGGGGTCACCAAATCCAACCACTGCCGTGTTTAGGGGCAGTACAGAGACCGATGCAGGCTCTGAAAGCAGACATGTGACGCCCAGGTCTGCTGCATAGCAGCAGTGTGGTCTTGGGCATTCCTGGACCTCTTTGTTTCTTCATCTGGTTGTTACGTGAATGGATAATTTGTGTAAAACTTTTAGTATAGTAAACCCTCAATACATTTTAGCTATATAACTGTTTTTTCTTTCAAGGACACTGAACTCAATAGAAGAGAAACAGAGCAATAAACAGCACAGCATTACACATCAGTAGAAACTTAATTATCTGCCCTAGATAACTGAATGACTGCAAATAACAGTATAGCAAAGAGAAGTTTGAGATCTTTGGCTCAGTCATTCTAGAATCCTGAGTCACAGCAAATGCATAGACTACATGAGGCTGAGCCACACATGAAAGCTCTTTCCACCCACAGACTAGTGGAGCCCACAGATGTGCCCAATAATAACGATGACAATGAAAATAGCCACCATGTACATGCACGTGCTAAGCAGTTTGCATGCTTTATTTGCTTTAATTCATACCGCAAATCTTTGAGGTAGGTATTCTTGTTCCCATTTTACAGATGTAGAAACTGAGAGTGGAAGAGGCTAAATAATTTCCCAAGCACACCCCCACCCACCTACCCACATGCACCAAGAGGCAGAGCCAGCATTCAAACCCAGGCTTGACTGTGTGTGTGTGTGTGTGTGTGTGTGTGTGTGTGTGTGTGTGGACTTCTGCCTTGTGCTACACTGCCTGAAGCAAAATTCTAAGTGCTGTTGTTTCCTGGGAAAACCCATCTGGGAAGTCCTCAAATCTACTTTGCCAGGAGCAAGGGCCACCACTCCACGTCTAAGACCAGTGGGAACAGTCCTCAGGCAACAGAGTGAGCAGGGCAGTTGGAGAGGGTGTTGATGCCCCTGCCCTATAGGGAAAAGTCCATTTCTCTTTCCAAACAGCCTGATGGGACCAACTATTTAGGGAGACGATGCCTCCTCCCACACTCGGCTCCCTAGCCCGCGCCACAGTCCTGCCATCGGAGGGAAGGCCTGCCTGGCCTACCCCTTCCCCACTCCAGGCTCCGGGAGGTTTCTGTGATGCCCCAGGGAGGACGGCAGGATCTGGCCAGCAGCAGGCCAGCAGTCCTGGGAGCACAGCAGCCTCAGCCCCCTTGTCTCTCAGGGAGCAAAGCGGGAGGCACGCCCAGTCCTCTGCTCCCACGGATGTCCCTCCCACAGGGGCTCTTAATGCCTAGGCTCGAGGGTCCTGTGTGCTGAGGGAGCCCTGTCCCCCAATCCCCTACAAAAGCAAGAATCAGCTGCTAAAGGCTTAGACACAGAAAGAACTGTCCGTCTATACTAACATTTTTCTCCCAGAAACCAAAATGAATCCCAGGGAGAGAGCACTAGCCTGGGGCTCCATAGCCCTAGCTTCTAGCTCCGGCTTTATCGCGTGACCTGAGGCCAGAGCCGTGACCTCTGTGGTCTAGGCTTTCCTTCCGCGTGGGTGGGAATCATTACATGTCATCATCATCACAGTGGCTATCCAGTGAGCTCTTCCTCTGGGCCGGGCACGGCACCATCACGTTTACCCTCACAGTGCCCTCTGCAGTGGGCACATGTTCATTCCCCTTCTCAGATGGGGAAGCTGTGGGGGAGGCTGGTTAGCAGACACAGACCCGGCTCTCTGTACCATGTCTGTTTTTCCATGCTCTTAACCACTACAGCATACAGAGCCATTTTACAAAGATCAAGGACAGATGTAAAAGTGTTTTGAAAGCAAAAAGTCAAAGAGGGGGGTTTGCATAAAATAAATGTAAATCACAACACTGAAGAACATTCCACTTCCCTTAAGAACATTCTGTAGAAATTATTCACAGAATGAGACCTCCAAGATGGAAAAGACCCTCAATAAGTAATTTTTTTCTTCCTCCCTCTTCTTCTGGCAGGAATACCGTAACTAACCAAATTATACAGGTGAGCGCAGAAAGGTCAAGCAAAGGTTGACCAGCTTAGGCTCTCAGCTGGTAGGTGAGGAGGGACAGAGGCCGAGCCTCCTGGCTCTGAGGGGAGGATACAGTGATGGCGAAAGGCCCCTTTCAGTGTCAACGAGGAGCCCCTTCAACCGAAATGTAAACATTTTAATATGTTTACATATTACATTTAAAATAGTATACATTTTAAAGTATACTTTAAAAGATCTGAGGGCATCTTTTCTAACCTTAAAAACAGATTTGATAAATGGTGCAGGGAAAACTGGATATCCATATGTAGAAACATGAGCCTCATCTCTCGCCATACATAAAAATCAAATCAAAAATGTATTAAAGACTTAAATCTAAGACCTGAAACTATGACACTACTAAAAGAAAACATTGGGGAAACCCTTTAGGACATTGGTCTGGGCAAGGACTTCTTGAGTAATCTTCTCAAAGCACAGGCAACCAAAGCAAAATTGGACAAATGGGATCACATTAAGCTCAAAAGCTTCCGCACAGCAACAGAAACAATCAACAAAGTTAAGAGACAACCCACAGAATGGGAGAAAATATTTGCAAACCACCCGTCTGACAGGGGATTAATAAATAGAATATATAAGGAGCTCCAACAACTCGATGGGGAAAAAAATCAAATAATCTGATTAAAAAATGGGCAAAGGATCTGAACAGATATATCTCAAAAGAAGACATACAAATGGCCAACAGGTATATGAAAAAATGTTCAACATCCTTAGTCATCAGAAAAATACAAATTAAAACTGCAATGAGTATCATCTCATCCCAGTTAAAATGGCTTTTATCAAAAAGACAGGCAATAATGAATGCTGGCAAGGATGTGGAGAAAGGGGAACCATAGTACACTGTTGGTGGAAATGTAAATTAGTGCAACCACTATGAAGAACAGAATGGAGGTGCTTCAAAAAACTAAAAATAGAACTATCATATGACCCAGCAATCCCACAGCTGGGCATATATCTGAAGGCTGGGAATTCAGTGTATCAAAAAGATATCTGCACTCCCATGTTTACTGCAGCACTATTTACAGTAGCCAAGATATAGAATGAACCTAAGTGTCTATCAACAGATGACTGGATAAAGAAACTGTGGTATATATACACAGTGGAATATTATATAGGCACAAAAGGAATGAAATCCTGCCATTTGCAATTACCTAGATGGAACCAGCGAACATTATGTTAAGTGGAATAATCCAAGCACAGAAAGACAAGTCTCGCATGTGTGGGAGCTAAATATTAAAAACAATTGATCTCATGGAGACAGAGGGACAGAATGGCAGTTACCAGCGACTGGGGAGGGTAGTGAGGAGCGGGGGTAGAGTGCGGGTGGTTAATGTGTGTAAAAATGTAGTTAGATAGAATGAACAATATTTGGTAGCACAACAAAGTGACTGTAATCAACAATAAGTTAGGGTATACTTTAAAATAACTAAAAGAGTGGAATTAGAATGTTCTTAACACAAAGAAATGTTAAATGCTTGAGGTGATGGATACCCCGATTACCCTAATTTCATAATTCATATTGTATGCCTGCATCAAAACAACACATGTACACTATAACAATATACAACTATTTGTATACCTATAATTGAAAATAAAAAAACCCAACAGATTTGATTTCACTATAAAGCTGGTCAATATTCAGTTCTAAATGTAGTCGGTCCTCCCCTGCTCCCCTCTAAGCTGTGTGTTAGGCAGAGTTCCCAGTTACAGACAACAGAACCGGTTAGTTCTGCCAGAAAAGGGACTAATATAGAAGGACCTGGGTGGATGACAAGGCTCTCTGGGAGGGCTGCAGATTTACAGGCCAGCCAGCCAGGAGCAGTGCCTGCAACACACCTAGGGCTGGGCAGAGCAAAGCCCTTCTTCCCCCAGTAGCCTGCAGGGAGCCCAGCCTGCCTCCTGCAGAGCCTACTCTCCTCCCACTCCCCCACGGGGCCCTGTTCGCTGCTCCCAGACACTCCCGCTCGGGCCTATGGACTGGCCTTCCTCTGCCTGGAACCCAGGGCCCCACAGCGCCGGCCCCTGCCTGGGCTCCACGAGGGCAGGGACTGGGGTTGTTCTGTTCCTTGCTGTAAGGCCAGAACCCAGAGCAAGACCTGGTATATTCTAGGTGCTTCACTATTTCCTGAATATTCTACAAGGGAATGACAAAAGAATGAATGGAGAACTTCAGTACAAATAAAATCCTCAAGTTCTCCTGCCTGCTCTGGAGGATCAGGACAGTGACAGGAGTCAATCTGTGCTGTGGCTACAGCTGTGCTGTCACCTTGCCTGGCTCTCCATCAGCCTTGCAGCTCCCACTTTGGAGGAAAGACTTGCCCAGGGACCTGCAGCTCCAAAACTCCTTTGACAGTCTCAGCTGCTCTTGGAAATTGTCTGGGCTGCTGCTGTGCAGACCACGGAGGCCTTGCCGGGTTCCTGCCCCTGCTTTCCTAGAGCCTCAGAAAGACTGGGAAGTGACTTACCCAAAGTCCCCTTTCACCCCAAAACCAATTAAGCCCAGAGAGTGATGCTGACAAGCAAACACAGCGTGTGTAGACTCACAGGGTCACACAAGGTCAGGGCTGGGTGGAGCCTTTGTCTCACGCAGGCCGACCTGTGTCTGCAGATAAGGCAGGCCAGTGGGGGCAAGCGTGCGCCTAGACTCTGGAGTCTGGCAGACACAACCGCCACCAGCTGTGTGACCGTGGAGAATTATTTGAAAAGCACTGCTTTTCCCAGGTGTAAAACGGAAATACAAGTTCCTATTTAAAACAGTAAACCGTCCCCCTTTCAAAAGTCTTTACAGTCGTCCCTTGGTATCCGCAAGGAATGAGTTTCAGGACCACCCCACAGATCCCAGCCTCCACGACGCTCGCGTCCCTGGTATCAAATGGTGTAGCGCAGTCAGCCTTCCACGCCTGCGGGTCCACACGCAGAACCTGCAGGGACGGAGGGCTGTACCTCCTGTTCTTTACGGTATCAAATTCAAACTCCTTAATTCGATAGTCAGACTCCTGCCACCACCAAAATCTGGTCAACAAACCTACCCAGTACAGTCCCTCTAGACTCCCCCAAATAACTTTCCACTCAGGCCCAGATGCTCCCTGCTCCTTCTCACACCTGTGTCCCTGGAACCTTCTTTTCTCTCATCTGAATTTACTACAACCCAACAGTACAGCGTTGTGAGTTCTAGCAGGTCTTACAAAGTCTTCCCTGACTTAGGCTTTTCTGGGCACTCACAACTGGGCACTCGATGGTGTGTGTTTGGTGCTACCAACAAGCAGGAACAAAGTTTTGACTCCCCATCTGGGACATAACATCCTTGGGGCAACTATACCTTCTCTTACAATGTCTCCCCCACCAGGCATTAAAAAATGCACATAAATTCCTGCTGACTGACTCACTGGAAATTATAAGTTAGAATTTGGTAAAAATGCCCCCAATACTCCATTTCCCAAAGAAAGGAGAAGAAGGACATAGAAATTATATCAGAGATGAACTTAAGTCACTCCCATCTCTGCATTCTTGGTCTGTGTGGGGAAAGAAAATTCATCTCTGTCTCCATCCTAGACTTGACAAGTACAGGAACCCACTTAAAATAATGTGTAGAAAAAAAAATCATACCAATTAGTCTCACTTAAAGATTTCAGGAAGGAAAACACAGTTAAACTGAAAACTGTTAACTGGTGTTTAAAAAAAAAAAAAAACAAAAAACAGCCCGGAAATGTTTTTAGGACTGTGTCTATCAAAGTCCCTTAGGGGCTGATCCGTCCTTCAACACATTCCTCATAGCACCCGCTTTTACTAAAACTCAACAGCCCAACCCTAGAACTTTGTCAGTCAGAGGCATAGTGGAACCGGACACAGAGGTACACAGCCATGAATCACATCACCCAGACAGCAAGCACTACTGGCCAGGCCTGTGGCCACACAGGTGGGCCCTGGGGAAGCTGATCCCACAACAGATGGCAGCCTGCACCCCCCAGCTTCTCCTGCCTCCTTCCTCTCTCCGGTCCATGCCTCCACTTCCCCTGCCCATGTGCCAAATCCACCTGCAAAAAAGTCCTTGTACAACCCTCCACCCAAACCAATTCCACATTCTTTCAAGAGAGACCTCAGGACGAGTACTTTTATTTCTTGCCTATTTTTTTTTTTAAACAAGAGTACTAAAAGAATTTAAAACACTCAACTGATATAGAGAAGAATTAGATCACAATACTTTTTGATTTTTGACCTCAATATTTTAGTTAATCCTTTGAAAGCAATTCTATTCTACATCTACACAAGCAAAGAAATTATCCCTTTAAATTTCAAACAACCTAAACCTAGTTCTCTTCCTCCCCTAGATTTTTTTTTAAATTTCAAAATATTAAGAGGGGACAAGTGTTTTTGTTACATGGATGAACTGTATAATGCTGAAGTCAGGGCTTTCAGTGTGCCTGTCACTGGAATAGCGTCCATTGTAGTGGACAGGTAAGTTTTTATCCCTCATCTCCTTCACACCCTCCCCTCTTCATCTCTTTGTGCCTGTGTGTACCCCTTGTTTAGCTCCCACCTATTAGTGAGAACATGGAGTTGTTTTTCCATTCCTGAGATATTTCACTTAGGATAATGGCTTCTAGTCCCATCCAAGTTGCTGCAGATGACATTATTTCATTCCTTTTTATGGCTGAGTAGTACTCCATAGTATATATATACCACATTTTCTTTATCCACTCCTGAATTGATGTGTACTTAGGTTGATTAAATATCTTTGCAATTGTGAATTGGGCTGCAATACATGTTTGAGTGCAAGTGTCTTTTTTATAAAATGACTTCTTTTCCTTTGGGTAGATACCCAGTAGTGGGATTCCTTGATCTAATGATAGGTCTACTTTTAGTTCTTTAAGGAATCTCCATACTGTTTTCCATAGAGGTTGTACTAATTTGCAGTCCCACCAACAGTATATAAGCATTCCTTTTTCATTGCATATATGCCAGCATCTGTTGGGGTTTTTTTTTACTATTTATTTATTTACTTATTTATTTATTTATTTATTTTGAGACAGAGTCTCGCTCTGTTGCCCGGGCTAGAGTGCCATGGTTATCACCCTAGCTCACAGCAACCTCAAACTCCTCAAGCAATCCTCCTGCCTCAGCCTCCCGAGTAGCTGAGGCTGTAGGTGTGCGCCACCATGCCCGGCTAATTTTTTCTATTTTTAGTTACCCAGCTAATTTCTATTTTTAGTACAGATGGGCTGTTGCTCTTACTGAGGGTGGTCTCAAACTCCTGACCTCAAGCAATCCTCCTGCCTCGGTCTCCCAGAGTGCTAGGATTACAGGTGTGAACCACCGCGCCCGGCCTTGACTTTTTAATAATGGCCTTTCTGACCGGGGTAAGGTGGTATCTCACTGTGGCTTTAATTTGCATTTCCCTGATGACTAGTGGTGTTGAGCATTTTTTCATATGTTTGTTGGCCATTTGTTGTCTATATTCTTTTGAAAAACTTTGTTCATGTCTTTTGTCCACTTTTTGATGGGGTTGTTTGTTTTTATCTTGCTGATTTGTTTTAGCTCTTTATAGATTCTGGAGATTAGTCCTTTGTTGGATGTACAGTTTGTAAGTATTTTCTCCCATCCTGTAGGTTATCTGTTTACTCTGTTGATTATTTCCTTTGCTGTGTAGAAGCTTTTAATTTAATTAAGTCCTATTTACTTATTTTCATTGCTGCTATTTGCCTTTGCGGTCCTCCCCCAGATGTTTAAAAACAGTACTTGCCTACAAGGCAGAGTCACAGAACACGATCACAGTGCACACAAACTCCTGCACACAGCAGTGTTCACAGCAGCATTATTCACAGTAGCCAACCCCTGGAAACAACCCAAACGTCTGTCAAATGGCGATGAACAGACAAGATGTGGTATGTCCACACAAGGGAATACTGTTTGACAAAAAAAAAAGGAATGAAGTACTGACACATAATACAATATAGATGCACCTTGAAAACATTATGCCAAGTGAAAGAAGCTAGTCACCGAAGTCCACATGTCATGTGACTCTATTGATATGATACCCACAACAGGCAAATATATAGAGACAGAAAGTAGGTTGGTAGTTGCCAGGGGCTGGGACAGATGGGGAACGGGGGAATGATAACCCTAGGGGTGCAGAGAGTCTTTTGGGGATAATGAAAATGTGCTAAAATTGGTTCTGGTGAATATACTAAAAACCACGGAATAGTACATTTTAAATGGGTAGACTGCATAGTATAAGAATTATATCTCAATAAAGCTGTTAAAAAAAGGAAATATGAAAAAGGGAAAAAAATGCCACACAATCACAAGTTATCGGCCACAGGGACAGTTGTTGAAGTCTACCAGTTTGAAATGCCCACAGTTAATGTGTCCTTGAGGCCATTTGTCCTGAGTGACCAGAGAATAAATGCCCCAAAGCAGTCTTCGGGAAGATGCTTCTGTACAAAAGACAGCTTTGCTTTCAATGACCACAAATTTAACTATTTAAAATGTTCATACTCTCTCACTTAAAATATGAGAGACCTGATTACGAAATAATTGATTTTGATAACAGTTTAGACTTAGGTTGAGGAACTTTCTTTTCTGCATCAGTTATCAGAACTAGGCTAAGACACTGTCATGTTCAGAGAGGTTATTATTCATCGGTGTGTTTCTTCAAACATGTCACCGAACCTCTTGGGTCTGGAGAAAGACTTCTAAAGTTTTTAAATCAAATTTTTCCAATTTATGGAAGTTACATGTCCTTCAAATGAACAATAAAACAATTTTGCATTAACTGGTAAAATTTTAATGATGCACATAAGGCAACTATTAATAGTAATAAGGGCAAATTTTACCAGTATGTGCCAACAGTTCAGGTTAAATGAAATAGATAAGAAAAACAGTATTATGTAAAATTAGGATAGTAAATTTAAATATGGAGGTTGTTTGGGGATTATAATTTTATTTCTCATTAATTTCACTTCATTCCTTTTCCAGGTCACTACAAGACAAATGTGATTCATCTTGTACCTAGAAGTGACTAGGCTCACTTTCCGGTAAGAGGCAACAGAGACAGAGACCTTGGGGGACCACCCTGGTTTCTCTGTAAGTCTTAGCTTCTGTGTAAGTCGTTAATCTCTGGGGCTTGATTTCTGTATTTGTAACGAAGGGGTAATATCACCTATTTCTTTTTTTTTTTTTTATTATAGCTTATTATGGGGGTACAACCGTTCTGGTTAAATATATTGCCCATGCCCCTCCCAACCCCCGAATATCACCTATTTCTCCAGGGTTTTGTGAGGTCTGCAGCTCAGTGCCTGGTGCGTGGCAGGGACTCGCAGGCTGGGGTGAAGGATAAGGGATCAAGTTCCCTTCAAAGAATACCTGGGACACTAAAGGAAGATGTCACAGAATCCTTGACAGGCAGGGCCCTGAAGGGGCTGCAGCTAAGGGAGAGATACCACCACACCTAGCAGGTGCTGAAATTCACTAGAAGGCCAAGAAGGGGTATAGCAGCCCTTGGCATGAAGGGCAGAAGGTACCCTTATTCCCAAATATGAAAAATTATTTTCTACTGAGCACAAAGCTAAGAAATGGGATTGAAACAGAACACGAACAATCTCCATTCAACTGCTCAGACTGCAGCACAACTAAGATCTTAGGGTAAATAAGTTAGCTGTGAACTAGGTGTGGGAGGAGAGGAGGCTCAGAGGAAGAAGACCACCAAGGGCTGCCAGGTCTGGGGGATCTGTAGGGCCAGCGATAGCGCTCTGGCAGGAGGTGAACAGTCTGCCTTGTGAGCAACTGGAGGAAGGACAACAGGCATGGTACAAAGAACACCTCACCCTGGTGGCTGAACTGTTGTGGGTGGGTGCCTCCTCCCTGGATGGCAAAGGGGACAGGCCCCAGTGCAGACAGGAAGGAAGCCACGTGTACAATGCAGAGGATGCCCTTGTCCCTCATTCCCTCTGAGACATTCTAGGAATAATTCTGGTTACACTGCTATTGTTTTTTGTTTTCGTAAACAAACTGAAAATCAAGAAACTACATCAAAATTGAACACATGTGATTTGCACCATTTCCTGCACTGAAGAACAAATAAGAGGAAAAACAAGCACTAGAACAAGGAAGAGGAAAAGTCCGGCCGCGCTCTGCACTCACCCACAGCGGGCGGTGGCGGGCAGGTCTCCAGCAGAGGGGACTCCATTTTCTAGTTTCTCCGGCGCCGTCCAGCCTCGGGGAGGCCCAGCGCGTGCTGCCACCTGCAGGCAAGACGGGAAACAGAGTGAGCCACAGCCCCAGTCACCCTCCCGAAGTCCCCTCCTGTCCTCACGCCGCTGGAAGACCTGGGTCCAGTCCTGGTGTCAGGGCCAGGAACGCTCAGACCTGGGTCC
>CM052447.1:31910615-31935666 GCA_028533085.1 Varecia variegata | reverse complement strand
GTTCGCTAGCCTGTGACCTTGGGCCGTTCGCTAGCCTGTGACCTTGGGCAAGCTACTTGGCCTCTGATTCGCACCTTCCTCACCTAGGAAACACGGTCGTCAAAGTACCCGCCTGGCAGGGCCGGCGTGAGGAGCGAGTGAACCAAGGCTGTAAGGCAACAGCAGATCCCAGCTGACTTCTGGGGGGACTCAGTTTTGTGCCTTTATGGATGTGTATGTATACATTTGTTATGTCATGCATGCAACACTTTTGATACTGAAAAAAAAAAGATCCAACTGCAGCTCCGGGTCTGGACTCGAGTCTTCAGAGAGGTGGGGCAGGGCGGGCACTTTTCCATCCCGCCCACACGCTGGGCCGGGCGAGCCCACTGCCGCTCGCGGACGGGCCGTGAGCCAGGCGGGAGCTAAGTGACTCTGGCGCAGTGCCCCGACACCAGGGGCAGGCGTGGGGGACCAAGGCTAGAGTGGAATAAACAGCGGCGGCCACAGGCGGGCCGGGGGACTTCGGAAAGGCCACGGCGCTCTGCCCCCTGGGCCCGGCGGCGGCGGCGAGCAGCCCGGGCGTGAGCACGTCACGCTCCCGCGTCGCTCCGCCCGTGCGTGCCGGCGGCGGGCGACAGGGAACCCGCACCGTGCGGGTTTGAGGGATGAGGGCGTAAAAAGTGACATTGTCAGTGAATCTGGCCCCAACTTAGCCAGTCAGCCCGACTGCCGGTCCGCTCCTGCCGCCCGCGGGGCCGGATGCCGAGGGAGGAGCAGGAAGCGGCGAGGCACGGAGGCCCGAGAAGGACCTGAGGCCGCGGTGGGGACCCTCCAGCTCCGCTGCCTCCCAAGCGCAGGGCCCCTCCGTCCCGCGACGGGACTCGGGCAGCTGCTGGGATCGGCTGGGACAGTCCCAGAGATCTAGTGGCTCCGGCGCAGGAGGCGGGGTGGCCCAAGGGCTCGGCCCCTCACCCGGGCCCGGCGGGCGGAGGGGAGCGCGGCGCTCGGGGCTTCGCGGCAGAGCGGAGGACGCGGCGGTCTTAGGCTTGACAGCCGCCGGCCACCAGAGGGCGGTGTTGGGGCGCGTCCACGCCAGAAATCGCCTGCCCTGGGACGTGCGCGGAGCTCGGCTTCCCTCAGCCCCGGCTTCTGTGCCGTACGGGCTTCGGGTGCTTTTCTGACGTGTCTTGAGCGCCGTAAACTTTTAGAACCGCCGTGTGCGGGGGCAGCCGGGGGCAGCCTCCTTCGCGAGCGGGGACGTTTCTGTGAATACCCGGACCCGCCGCTGGAGGGGCGTCCGTGTGTGAGCAGCGGACTGTCACCATCGGGGCCAGAAACCGCTGTCTGTGAGAAACGAACTGGAGCTGGGTGAGGGACAGGGAGAGCTGGCGAGACCCGAGGAGAACGGGAAGGGGGTGGGGCAGGGAACCCCACCACGGTGGCGGGGCCCCCGGCCTGGCGCGCCGGGCTCGGTTCGAGGCTGCGTGGTCGGCCTGGCAGTGCGGACGGGACAAGGCTGCCCTGTCGGGGTGCAGGAGACGGCAGACTCGCAGGATGTCCTGATGGGCCACGCAGAGCTAGCCGCACGGGCTCAGCAGGGACCCGGCGGTAGTCACGGCCTGGCCACCACGGGCTCGCGCACGGGCAAACGGAGTTGGAGCCTGACATCCAGGTCTCAGGGGCCTGAGCGAGCCCAGCTGACGCCTGAGTCGCCTGAGACAGCTCCGGGGCCATGAGGCAGCAGGTTGGGAAAGGTGGCAGGGAGCCCAGGTGCAAGGAGTTCCCACAACTTGCAGAGAAAACGGAATACAGATGGGGCAAGGGAGACTTTTCCCATAGCAAGTGGGGTTTGGATCTGGATTCCAAGGAGAGAGAAGCAGCTGCGTGGAAATGGGAGAAGACGGAGACCAGGTGCCCACTACGAAGCCCTGCCTTCTCCTCCAGCCCATCCCACACCCTTCACCGCGTATCGCTGCGGGCCCCAGCAAAAGCCACTAACCGTAGAGCAATAGCATCCTAACTTGTTTCCCTGATTAAACATGAACACTCTCATCTGTGTCTACATAAAAGTAAGAGATGTTTTAAGAACATGAGGCAGATAATGTCCCTCCTCTGCTTTAAACCTTCAGTGACTTCCCATTACTCGAATGAAATGCAAAGTCCTTGTTTTGGGCCTGCACAGGTTCTCCCTTCCCTCCTCGGCCTCATCTCCCACCTCCGTCACCAGTGCGCTCCAGCGTCCCTGTCTTCCTGCTGTTCCTCGTTCCCACTACGGCACCCTCACTCGCTCTCCCGCCCGCCCCCAGCCTCTCATGCAGCTGGCTCCTTTCCGTCGTTTAGCTCTCAAATGTCACCCCTTCAGACATACTAATGTAAGGTGGCACTTGCTCCCTAGCACCTCCCGAATCTCCCTCTATCACATCAGTCCCTAGCCCTTGTCACTATCGGAAATGGCCTTTGCTTGTCCAGTGACTCTTCCTTCACTGTGACGTAAGCACGTGGAGTGCAGGGACTCACCTGTCATCTTCACTATTAATCCTTAGTGCCTGGCACACAGAGATGCTCAATAAATACTTTTTGAAAGAACAAATCCTCAATCAACTCTGTTCAGTACGTTTGATTATCACTTCCAATTTATAGAAAGGGAGACTGAGTCGTAAAAAGGTTGATTAACTTGCCCAGTGTGGAGGGAGTGGAGGCAGAACTTAAACCCAGGCAGCCTGACTAGTGTCTTGACACTGGATTGTTTTGCCTATACCTTTGCCATCCTTTCCTTGACAGCACTTACCAAAAGTGGGATCGTTTTGTTTGTTTGTTGTCTGACACCACGATGCTGGTGGAGCAGGGTGACGTCCTGCTCGCTGCCCTGTTGCCGATGCTGACGACAGTGCCTCGCGTGTGGTGACTGCTCAGTGAGTATTTGCCGATTGAACGAATAAACAACCCAACGAACAGACAGAGGAGTGTGGAGGAACAGGAGGGCACTGGTGCTAGCAGTGTCCCAGGCCCCTTGGAGTCCAGGGCCCGCAGGGGCTGAGCAAAGGGGACCGCTGAGGGTTGCCTCTCCCTGTGGCAGAAGGCATCTCTTGGGGCTGATGTGGCTGTGTCTCTCGCTCTCATGCGAGAGTTACTGTGCTCCAGGAGTCCTCAGACTTGGGGTGATTTCCTTCCTGAAGGCAGGGGTTTGGCCTTTGTCCCGGCCACAGCCGAGTGTCCAGCCTGCCCATCCGGTGACACTCAGGGCTCTGGGTAGATCTGTGTATACTGCCTCATTTCCACTCTTCACATCATGTCAGCACCTTTTTCAGCTTGTGAGAAACAGGAAGCACCACAATGTGTGGTGGGGTTTGAAGAGGATGATAAGCGACATATCACATTTCTTTGGTTTGGGCATGGAGAGCTGGGGTTCCTGTTTGCTCTGACTTAAAACATCACCTTTTCCCTTCCTTAAGCCAGATGCTGGAGGATGATGGCTATGCAGAAAACATGCTTTCGAGGCCTGGCATGGTGGCTCGTGCCTGTAAGCCCTGCACTTTCGGAGGCCAAGCTGGGAGGATCGCTTGAGGCCACAAGTTCAAGACCAGCCTGGGCAACATAGTGAAACCCCCATCTCTACAAAAAATAAGTAAAATTAGCCAGGCGTGCTGATAGCGCTTGTAGTCCCAGCTACTCAGGAGGCTGAGGCTGGAGGATCGCTTGAGCCCAGGAGTTCCAGGCTGCAGTGAGCTAGGATCATGCCACTGCTTTCCAGCCTGGGCTACAGGGTGAGACCTTGTCTCTGAAAAAAAAAAAGAAAGAAAAAGAAAATATGCTTTTGCCAGGGGGAAGAGCAGGGCATCAGAGCGCTTAAAATGTATTATTATGAAGCAGATCATATATACAAAAGAAAATGTAGTCTACAGACACAGTTTTAAATATTAACAAAGCTCCACGCACGCATCGCCCAACGTGAGAGAACATCCCTCCCCATGAAGGGGACCCGCCTCGTCAGAGGAGACCACTCTCCGGATTTTTTGGTTAATCATTTCTTTGCTCTTCTTTTTAGTTTTATCACATATATAAATACCCTCAAATTATACATGATTTCATTTTGCCTATCTTTGACCTTTATGTAGATAGAATCATATTAGATGCTTTAAGACTTGCTTTTACTCCTCAACGAAATGTTTTCAGACCTATCATGTTGATACACATCACTGTAGTTCATTCGTTTACTCTATTTACTTTATCCCTGAATGAGCAAACCACAATTCATTTATCTGTTTTACCACTGATGGACATTTTGGGTTTTCCTAGTTTTAGTTGTTAAAAACAATCCTGCAAAAAAGGCATCATTAGGTAAACTAAAGAAATCTGAATTAGGTATGGACTTTAGTTGATAATAATGTATCAGTTATTGGTTCATTAATGTGATGAATGTACCATACTAGTGTAAGGTGTTAATGATCAGGGGAATTTGGTGTGGAGTACATGGAAATTCTCTGTATTATCTTCACAATTTTTCTGTAAATATAATTTTTTTGTTTCTTTCTTTTTTTTTGGATAGAGTCTCACTCTGTTGCCCTGGGTATAACGCAGTGGCGTCAGCCTAGCTCACAGCAACCTCAAACTCCTGGGCTTAAGCGATCCTCCTGCCTCAGCTTCCTGGGACTACAGCTGGGACTACAGGTGTGCACCACCACGCCCAGCTAATTTTTCTTATTTTTTGTGAAACAGGGTCTCGCTTTCACTCACGCTGGTCTCCAGCTCCTGACCTCAAGTGATCCTCCCACCTCGGCCTCCCAGAGTGCTAGGATTACAGGCATGGGCCATCATGCCCAGCCAATATAAAATTTTTGTAAAATAAAAAGTTTATTTAAAAAAATTGTCCTGCTATGAATATATTTGTTTATATCTCCTGATGCTCATGGGCAAGAAGTTCTCTAGAATAGGCACTAGGTTGAAATTCTGGGTCATAGGGTACATGTACCTTCAATTTTACTAGGAACTGCATTTCAAAAGTACCTTTTGACTCCTTGGCAGGCAATGTGTAAGAATTCCTTTTACTTTACATCCTGGGCAAGAATTGTACTGACTTTTTAATTTCTGCCTATCTAGTGGGTGTGAAATGTTATCTCATTGTGGTTTAATTTTGTATTTTCCTGACTACTAACAAGGTTGAATGTCTCTTTACATGTTTATTGGACATTTGTGTTTCCTGTTCTGAGAAATGCTTACTCATGTCATTTACCTTTTTTTTTCCCTAGTGGGTTATTTGCCTTTTTCTTACTCATTAAGAGGACTTCGTTAGGCATTCTGGAAACTAATCCTCAGTCATTTATACGTGGTACAAATATTTGTCCCGGCTTGTGGCTTGTCTTTTTACTTTCCTTATGGTAAATTTGATGAATGTAAAATGTGTGGGCCTTTTCCTTGATGATCTGCTCTTTGGGGGATTTATTTATTTATTTATTTAATTTTTTTGAGACAAGGTCTCACTCTGTTGCCCAGGCTGGAGTGCAGTGGTGTCATTATAGCTCACTGCAACCTCAAACTCCTGGGCTCAGGGATCCTCCCATCTTGGCCTTCCAAAGTCCTAGGATTACAGGTGGGTATGAGCCACCGCACCCGGCCTAGGCGTTTTATTTAATAAACCCATCCACTCCACACTGGAAAGCTCCCATTGCCCCTCCAGATCCACTGCCATTTGCCCTTTATTCTTCTGTGTGCTGGGAGGCTGAGTGGTGTGGACGGCATTGATGACTTCTTTTGCCCACAGGTTCCCCACTGGGTTTGGCCATGTGGAGCATTGACGGGCAATCAAAGGGTGGGGAGCAAGTGAAGTCAGGGTATTTATCTCCCAGCTCCCTCCTGGCAAGGTTGCTGCAGGCCGGCTGTGTCCCTTGAGTGAAGGTCCCAGCTCCTACCCAGTGGCCCTCTGCACAGAGCTCCCTGTGTCTCTGAGTTTCAGTAACTAGTCCTTCTTCCATTACAGTTCCCATTGTCACTAGCCCCAGAGAGCTTTGTCTTCCCTATGCCCTGTTCTCACTTTTATAATGGTCTCTTTATTAAATCAACTCTCCTTAAATTACCCAGTGTGAGTATTCTAGCTATTTCTTGCTGGACATGCCCACCCCAAAGTAATATTTTCTTTTCTTTAAAAAATTATTTATTTATTTATTTTTTAGGAGACAGAGTCTCACTTTGTCACCCAGGCTGGAGTACAACGGCATGATCATAGCTCACTGTAACCTTGAACTACTGGGTTCAAGTGATCCTCCCACCACAGCCTCCTGGGCCCATACCTGGTGCTGCAGGCACGTACCACTGTGCTCAGCTAATTTTTTTTTTTTTTTAGAGACAGGGTCTTGCTATGTTGCCCAGGCTAGTCTTGAACTCCTGGCCTCAAGCTATTCTCCTGCTTCAGCTTCCCAGAGTGCTAGGATTATAGGCGTGAGTCACTGTGCCCGACATTTTTTTTTTTTTTAAATTCTCAACCTTGGCACTACTGACATTTTGGACAGGATAATTCTTTGCTGTGGAGGCTGCCATGTGCATTGCAGGGTGTTTGGCAGCCTCCCTGGCCTCCAGCCACTACATGCCAGTAGCATCCCCTCCCCTGTCCCTCCTCTCCAGTTGTAATAACCAAAAATTTCCAAATGCCCCCTGAGGGAGAAAGTCACCCTCTGTTGGGAACTACTGTTATATCCCCATTGCCAATACCACATGGACTCCAGTATCGAAGTTTGATATCAAGCAGGGCAAGTTTTCCCACTTTGATCTCTTCTTTAGGATTGTGTTGGCTGTTCTTGGACCCTCATTCTTCCATGTACATTTGAGAGTCAGCTTAGTATGGACCATGAAAAAGTTGTTGGAATTTTGATAGGAGTTGTATTAAATTTATAGATCAGTTCCAAGTTACAGTATGAAGTCTTCTATCCGTAGACATAGTAGATCTCTACATTTGTCCTTATTAATATCCTTCAGCAAAGTTTTAAAATTTTTTCATATTTTGTTGGATTTATTCTTTGGCACTTTGTGTTCTTTTAATTATAATACTTACTTGTAATGATGTCTTCTTTAAAATTACATTTTCTATCTGTTGGTGATGCATAACAATGTAATTGATTTTGTATATTGATCCAGTAACTTGCTAAACTCTCTTATTCCTTATAATCATTTGACTGGTTCTACATTTTTTTGAGTTTTGTTTTTGTCATAGTATATCATCTGCAAATATATATATATATATTACATATGAATTTTGTTTCTTCCTTTACAATCCTTATGTTTATTAGTTCTATTTATAATCTTATTGCAAAGGCCAGGATCTTCAGTCAGTTTTTTAATCAAAATGCAGTTAGCAGTATCCAGGGCTACGATGAGTTCATATAAAGCCTCTATGAAAATTAGGAAAAGAAGCCCTTTCCTCAAGACACTTCACTTCTAGCTGGTGTAAAATTGTTGTGCATATTCAAATCTACAGTATCTGTGACGTAAATGGTGTATCCTGGGGTTATGCAGTGCACACAGTGTGGTCCTACAGGCCTTCTTGCATTATTTCCACTTTTAATGGGATGTTTTGAATGTATTACCAGTGAGTACAATATTGGCTGCAAGTTTATCAGGTTAAAGAAGTTCCCTTCTATTTTGGCCGTGTGAAAAGTAGTTATAAATGGATATTAAATTTCAGTAGTCTCTTTGTGCATTGATAGCATATGATTCTTCTCTCAAAAGAAAAAAGACAAATGTGGTAAATTACATTAATAGATTTTCTGATGTTGAAGCTTAAATTCCTGCAATAAACCCAATTTAGTTGTTATGTAATATATTTTTATACAAACTGAATTTGGATTGATAACACTTTGTTTACAATGTTCACATCTTAATTTTCTTTTCTTATATTGTCCTCCTCTGATTTTAGTATGATATATGTTAGCTTCACAAACTGAGCTGGGAAATATTCCATTTAGTTTATTTTCTATAGGAGTTTATATATGTTTGGAATTATATGTGACTTGAAAGTTTAGAAGGACTCATCTGTAAAACTGGACTTTGTGTGTTCTTTGAGGGAAGAGTGAAAATGACAGTTTCCATGTCTTTAGATGGTTTATATGGTCTATAACCATGGTCATTCACAGTTTCTATGTCTTCTCACATCAGTTGTGGACATTTACATTTGCATTGGACACATATCTGTGTGCCTTCTCAGACTGCCTTTGCTGTCTCCTTTCTGTCTTGGCCAGCACCCCACCTATACCAAGTTACCCCTTCACTTCCGGGAACAGGTGAAATGTCACTTTGCACAGAATGGGCCCTGGCTGGTCACGTGGCTGCCAGTGACCGGATGGTGCGTTTGGAAGTGCAGGGAAGGAAGCTCCTGTGGCATGAACTAATCCTACTCCTAATCCTAACTTTTTTTTTTTTTTTTTTTTTTTTTGAGACAGAGTCTCACTCTGTTGCCCAGGCTAGAGTGAGTGCCGTGGCGTCAGCCTA
Source organism: Varecia variegata (assembly GCA_028533085.1). Taxonomy (NCBI): domain Eukaryota; kingdom Metazoa; phylum Chordata; class Mammalia; order Primates; family Lemuridae; genus Varecia; species Varecia variegata. The sequence goes on along the minus strand of CM052447.1, from coordinate 31,927,209 downwards.
GCTCACAGCAACCTCAAACTCCTGGGCTTAAGCGATCCTACTGCCTCAGCCTCCCGAGAGGCTGGGACTACAGGCATGCGCCACCTTGCCCGGCTAATTTTTTCTATATATATTTTTAGTTGTCCAGATCATTTCTTTCTATTTTTTAGTAGAGATGGGGTGTCGCTCTTGCTCAGGCTGGTCTCGAACTCCTGACCTCAAGCGATCCTCCCGCCTCAGCCTCTAGGATTACAGGCGTGAGCCACCGCGCCCTGGCCTGCCCTGACTTTTGACCCTCAGGGGTCTATAGTGGTGGTTAATAGATTAAAGTGTTCCTAGAGGCAAGAGAGGTGGATAACCAATCAGCATGTACATGTCATCAGATAGAATCAAGAGCTTATGATTTAAGGGCTGACATCAGCCACCGCAATGGAAAATTGGGCTCTTCATCCAGTTCCCAGATCTGAATCATTCATAAACTCAGTGCCCATTGATTAGACAGGAGGACTCTACAATCCCACTGATGTACACACAATAAACTTTTTAAAATCCTTTACCAAAGAGACCTGGAGTCACTTATCAGGATAACTATACACTAGTACAGGAAATACCCAGAGTTTTCAAAGATTGTTAGATACAAGGTCTGAGCTAACACTGACACCTGGAAAACCTAAATTCACTATGATTCTCTGGTTAGAATGAGGCTTACATAGGACAAGTGATAAATGGAGACTCTTCGGCATGAGACTTTTTCATACTCTATTTTTCTAGTTCTTTACTGTATAAATGGAATAAACATTCTTAGCACCTGGGAGAACCTTCATATTGGTTCTTTGACCTACGAAGTAAGGCTAAGTGGAAGGCCTTGCAACCATCCCCACCCTGATCAAGACGTAAATCAAAGACAATCCTGCATTGCTGGATGAATTAGAGAAGTTGTTGCCACCGTGAAAGACTGGAAGCGTGCGGAGTTGTGGTCCCTCGTACAGGCCCACTCAATCTGCCTTTCTGGCCTCTGCGAAACCCAGGACGGTCACACTTCAGGCAACTGCAGACGGGCTTGTAGCAGACTAGCCCTCTAGTTAAGAACAGCTGGGAAAGCCGGTCAAACAGTCATCATCTTCCCCATGTGAAAGCTGCCAAGTTAGATGAGTTCCATCCCAGCGTCTGCTCAAGCTTTCAGAGGGGCTCGAGCCGTTTCCTCCCAGCCTGGTTGCTGTGACTCTGGTGCATGGTTGCCAGGGGCTGGTCTTTGGGCTTGCTCTGTCTAGAAACAAATCTTGCGCTGTACCGAGAGGAAGAAAGGAAGTGGGGCCATTTCCAAGCTCTGAGCACTGATTTCTCTGCTCAGAGGAGCTAGTCGCAGGGAAATTTTTTGGCTTCTGCACTTGACTTTATGCAAAGTGTTTGGGAGAGGATAGCAAGCACCTTCCCAGGTTGCCTCCGTGTCTATGGGATGTCACTTGGTGGCTGGCTTAGGATGGCTGAGATTTATGGAATGACATAAGAGTGGTCCGATTTGTTGGGGACCAGTTATCAGTGTGCTGGCCACAACCCTGAGCATTTCATGTTGAAGGCGTTGACCATGTTGGCTCTCATTGGCTTGCTTCAGAAAGGGGCAGGGCTTGTTCTCAAGGAAACCAAGTTTTCTTGGTTTCTGGTAGTAACCACAGCACTGGCTACAGAGTAAACACAGGTGCAGTGACTGTGGGTGAGTTAAATGGACTCCTTGTGTTTGCAGGGCTATTTTTAAGAACCTGGATTAACCTCCTTTTCTTACTCACCGGGTTGTGAGCAGGGTCAAAACTTAGGAAGTATGCCTATGCCTCTAACCCACAGTGGAAGGCAGGAAAAACAAGCAAGGTAGAATTCTATAGAGGCCCAAACACCTATCTTCCTCCACCCTTATTCTTCCTCCTTTCTTCCTCTTGCAGACACTTAGGGATGCCACCAGCTGTGCTGAGGACCACAAAGAGCTGGCTCAGACATGCTGGGCAGTCATCTTATCTATGTCACTGAATTCCTAAGGCCAAGACAATAAGACTTTCTCAGAAATTATGGGAGGTTTAGAATGGCACATGCCAAGATTTGAATCCCAGCTGTGTTGTATATGAGCTGTGCGACACTGGACAATAATTTAAACTCTCTGAGCTTTTGATTCCATATCATAAAAAAGGAATAATACCATCTTTCATTGGCTTATGATGAGAGTTAATGAAGATACTGATATTAAGTGTCTAGGAAAGTCCTAACCCATAGTAGATGATAAGAAAATAGTAGTTTGTTCCTTTTCTTTGGCAAAGCACTAGAACATTGTATTTGTTGAGTATTTCTAATTCTCCTCTCTTTCTGGACACATGGGAGAAATGTACTTTCCCTATACCTAGAAGTCACTCATGGCAGTATGACTTGCTCTATCCAGTGTGATATGAGTGGAAGTGTTTAAGAACTGATGTGTGATTCTCCATGAATCTTATTCTCTGCCAAGCCGACTACAGAAGCAGCTGTTTATATGGAGGCATCGTCAGGTGGAAGCACCCTGGCACCTGAGCAGGACATGCAGGACAGCCGCTCTCAGCCGTTGCCCAGACCCACGCTAGGCTCTGTGTGACCAAAAGATAAACTTTTGTCGTGTTCCACCACTGGGACTCTGGGATGATTTCTTACTGCGGCATAACCTGAACTATTCTGACTGATACATGTCCAGAAATGTCTAAGATGGATCTGAAAATGCTTCAATACAAAAACAAGAGCTCTGTTAGAGGAGTGTTCAAAGTAATGCAGGACACTGAGCAGGGAGCAACGAATACCCCTGGGCTAGGCAGGGAGGGATTCAAAGAGGACGTAGCATTTGAGCTAGACTGTGGGAGCCAAGAGAGAGGGGCAGCCAAATGAGGCAGCACACACCTGTAGTTCTGGCTACTCAGGAGGCTGGAACAGGAGGATCCCTTGAGCCCAGGAGTTAGAGCCTAGCCTGGGCAACATAGTGAGATCCTGTCTCTAAGAAATAAATAAATAGAGAGAGGGATGAATTAAAATATCTAAAGGGCAATTACAAGGTCACTAGTTGGGAAAGAACAGATGCCCTGAGACAGAGCGTGCAGTGTGGGCAAAGGCACAGAGGTGTGAAAATTCACGGGGTATTCTGGGAAGAATCAGAGCTAGCATTTCCTACAGAACATCTTCCCAATTAATGTTTTCTGTATAGAATGTTTCTTCATAGAATGTGTGTCTCAGTACGATGCTTTCCCACCAATATTTATGCTGGAAAAATGGTATATTAATATACTCTAAATATAACACATTTTTTTTAACAAAGTGATGAGGGAATGGAAAAAAATCTTTAGGTTTATTCCGAATACAACTGGTAGCAATCAGAGTTCTCGGAAGACGATCAGAAAGGCTGTGAACGTCAGCTCAGGGGCTTCCAGCACGTCCTACAAACAAAGTAACAGCCACATTAATTGCTGCGTGATCAGGAACTGCTCTTCTAACATTTTACATCCTTATTGTACCACAGTTAAATAAGTGAACACAATTAAAAAAATTTCTTATATCCTAATGTGTTTGTTGCTTATATCTAGGCGTGTTGCTGTGTTCTAAGTTTTAAGAAACTGGTTGAGGATTTTGGGTTGAGCTTAATGCAACTGTGATTTTTCCACGTAAGACAGCAGGCACGCGGCTCCTGGTGAACGTTTCCTTGCCAGTGATGTGAAGAGGGCAGTGCCCGTGTTCCTCTGCGTCCGTGTGTCGGAGGGGCAGAGGTGGGCCTCACATGACCTGTGAGGGAGCCTGGCAGATGGTAGTGAGTCAGAGGTTTTCATGCACATGTGGACACGTGGACACGTGTGTATTTTACCAACAGCCCTGACCCGACAGGGCGGGGAGAGCCTGCGTAGGGAGCTGGCGGTGGCTGAGCCAGGTGAGAGGTGAGGCCCAGCTGAGGCAGTGGGGACGGAGAGGGGGCGTCAGAGAGACATCGCAGAGGCTGAGTGGTGGGAGGGAGGAGGGACACAGAGGGTGAAAGTCAGGGGGTCGTCTAGAAAGGTGATGGGGGGAGGTCGCAGTATGTTAGCCAAAGTAAGAAACCTCCAAGGCAGCGGGGGAAAGGACAGGGGACGAGCAGCAGCAGGTTTGGTGGCATGAAGATGGCCGACAGAGAATGACTTTGGTTTTGGATGCATTATGTTGGGTGTTCCCTGGGAAGGTTCCTCTGTGTCCCTCCAAAAACAAGCCCGGTAGCCCCCGCCGGCTCCTCCCACTGGGCCACACAGTGGCATCACTCAGATAAAGTGAAGATAGACTCTCTGTTGTTGGGATAAACTTTTAAGAGGAAAAGCAAGACTCATGGACGTATTCCTCAATACCTGGAGCCTGCCCGGTCCCTCTCCCTGACGCCCGCGTTCCGGAGCCCCGCAGTGGTCAGGCCTGCGGGAGGGACTATCATGTGACTTGGCAGGAACCTCCTCCCTCTGGTCAGGGGCCACCACGATGCCTGTTTCTACAGGGACAGTAGCGTCAGCTGGAGAATGAATCATGGTTTCTGCCTTAAAAGGCCTTGGAACATCTGAGAAGCTCCATTTGGGTCAGTTACAAACAGCCGTGGTTGCTTCTAGTTTCTCTGGGACCTGGCAGATTGGTGAGGTTTGTTAGAGGGGCTTCAGATGGATATTGCAGTCTGGAGTCCACCTTCACTATATTGGATCCTGATAAAGAAGTGGGAAAATGAGCTTTTCGAAGAAAGAATGTAAGTCTACAAGGGTAGGAAATTTTATCTGTTTTATTCACTGATGAATCCTAGTGCCTAAAATAGTCCTGGAACATACTGGAGCTCAGTGAACTATTGCCTAATTGAATTAAATTGAGAGTCAGGCCTTCTGCAAGTTGAGTTTCCTGTTTCCTGTCGGTTGCTAGAGCAGCCAGTGCGGGCTGCTGTGCTCATCCATCTTCCTCCCTCGCCGCCCAGCTGCTGCTCCCGGGGCTTGGTGTGTGCACAGGCTGCGGCCTGTGTCCTGGTGCAGTCCCAACCACCATGCCTGGTGTGTGCTGGAAGGAACACACGCCTGCGTGCACAAAAGGACTGGCACGTCCCTGCCTGGGAATCTATGTCCGACTGCTCTGGGCCCTCTCCCATGCTCAGAAATAGTAGGAGCAATCGCTTCACGCGGCAGTTGAGCCCAACAACGGCTGCGATCCAGATAATGCCCAGGTAATGGCACTGGTCTCTAAGGACCTCCAGTGCCGGCCCACAGCTGTGTCCCACACCCAGAATAGGGCCTGTGACCGTAAATATTTGTTGAATGAAAGAATTAATGGGATAGCTGAATATCGTTACTGGGTCTCTCCTCCAGGTCTAGCTCAGTTTTAAAAATATTTTCTGGATCCTTGAGAAGTTTTCTCAACCAGAAGAATCCCCAGTCATGCTACTGATAGTCGCAAGCAGGCAGAGTAGAGTGGTGTTCTGCGCAGGCTCTGCCCCTGGGAATGCAGGGCAGTGGCCCCGCCAGCACTTCTCCACTCCCTTTGTTACGCGGTGAGGAAGAACCCCTCTGGCCATGGGCCCTGGCCCAGCCCCAGCCTGGCTGGCCTCTGCAGAGAGGGTCTCTGGCTTCCTCCCTGAACTGGCAGTGGGATTGCTTTGCCAAACTCCTCTCACAGACTGGGAGGAAACCTAGTTACAGGTACCTGCACTGTTCTCGTCCCAGGGGAAGCCTTACAACTCGTTTTAATTCTACAGCCAGTCCTGGAAAGCCCATTCATTTATTTACTTTCTTATTTATTTTATTTTATTATTTTTGAGACAGAGTCTCACTCTGTTGCCCAGGGCTAGAGTGCTGTGCCATCAGCCTAGCTCACAGCAACCTCAAACTCCTGGGCTCAAGTGATCCTCCTGCCTCAGCCTCCCGAGTAGCTGGGACTACAGGCATGTGCTACCATGCCCGGCTAATTTTTTCTATGTATTTTTAGTTGTCCAGCTAATTTCTTTCTTTTTCTTCTTTTTTTTTTTTTTTTTTTAGTAGAGATGAGGTCTTGCTCTTGTTCAGGCTGGTCTCGAACGCCTGAGCTCAAACGATCCTCCCTCCTCGGCCTCCCAGAGTGCTAGGATTACAGGTGTGAGCCACCGTGCCCAGCCCATTCATTCATTTTCTACCATTTACCCTGCACCATCCGAGGCTCTGGGTACACTGTGAGGAGGAAACCAGGTTCAGCTGCTGCCCACGTCCCTGCTCCCACATCCCCATTCAGTCCTGCTCGATCACTTCCGCCCTGGGCATGCCTTGCAGCCCTGAGACTTCTCCAGGGAGAAGCAGGTGCTGAGCCAGCAAGAGCTCAGACCTCAGCACAGACTCACACGTGCTGTGCCAGCTCCAAGTGTTAAGACAGAGGCCAGCGGCAAATTGAACAGTAGAGTAGTCTATTGTTTGTTTTATTGAAACATGACATAATATGAAATAAATATTAACTTACCACAGTCTTAATCATTGCATAAATAATATTAAGTTAACAGACATTTTACAGAATGTTAAGTTAAATAAGATAAAAGTATATATCAATTTTTCCCAGAGCAAACTGGAGGAAAATACTTAAATGATTCGGATACCTAAAATATATCTCAAATACTTTATGCTTTCTGCTTGTGTGAGGTGGAAAAGTAGCAGTGTGCCTGAAATATGGACTTTGCCTCTGAAGTTTGGATACACTGAAAATCAAGGCCCCACCCTTCATTGGTTCTCATCCTCGTTGTGATAAAATGTTCTCCTCTTCAAAAATCTTTGGCTACAATAAACCAGCGTAGTCTCAACTGTCTATTGTCCACTCGGTGTTTATTACACCAAGAAACTCTTGCAGGTAGTCTAGGAACTGCTTTGCTCTCCGTCTTTCTTCTCCACACTTTTTCTGTGAAAAGAAAGGACAATGGGCATTGTAGGAAACAGTCGATTCCTGTAGAAATAGGCACAGCCAGACAAATATAGTTTCCACTGAATGTTTGCAACTTACTTTTTGGAGGTCAATATATTTTTTAATTAAAGACAAGTTTTGGAATAGTTTTTCCACACCATTCTCTTGTCCAGTTTGATTCTTCAGTGTGTCTAGTCCCTGAAAGACTTCTTCAGTACAAAGTTGGTGCTAAATGAGGAAGAGTTTTAAAATTCAAAATATCAATTTTTAAAACTTTTTAAAATGCAAATAATCAAAACAAGGTATAAAAATTTGGTCTATTAGTTATTCCACAATGTATACATATTTCAAAATGTCATGTTGTACATGATAAATATATACATTTTTAAATTTGTCAATTAAAAATAAATTAGAAAAAAAGTTTTGGTCTAAAAGTTAGACTTTGTTTTGTAGTGTTTACATGAGTTCCTTTCTCCAAAGAGTTTTTTGTTTTGTAGTGTTTACACCACCTCATACTGAGATAAAATTTTCAAAAATCTTAAACATTTTAAAAATTTCAAAAAGTAGATGAAGTTTATAAAATTATTGAGGAGTTTTATAAATGATATAAATTAACTGCTTACCCAGAAGTAAAGTGTTTAGGAAGTGTAATACTATGACATTATTCATTGAACTCACATCAGTGTTTCCTTTTACAGTTACAGCTGGTAATTTTGTTCTATGTAGACTAATGAAATTATATATTTTACATTTTAATATGACCAGGACATATTCCAAATGTATACAATACCATTATGTAGTCATATCACTTAAATATGTGGACATTATTAATATAGGGCATTTGTTGTATGTTTTAATGTCTAAAAATATAACTCTAAATTACTAATACTTTCAGAAAGACATTAGAGTTAGGAAGGCCAAAGACAGTCAGGAATATACGGAGACTAGCAGGCACCTCTCACCCAGTGTGGGATTCTTTCCGGAAAGAATCCCTGACATGAGGCTCTTTGGGATGGAGAACTGACGGCATCACCAAAGGGCAAGACCCACTTGTTTAATGGATTCTGCTTGTTAAAAAGTCACTCCTAATACTTATAAGTACATGCATTCACATCCACCCAAATGAAACACAGTACAGAAAAGTAAATAGTTCCAATGACAGCTAATGATTTATAGCTTAAAATATGAAATTTACTTATGCACATGATCATCTTATTGCATCATAATTTAACTTACATTTTTATGTACAGGAACAGGAATCCTCAGGCTCTGAAAAGGAAAAGAAATTGAATCATCTTTAAAGCACTCCAGCATTCGTAACTTCTAACATAGTGTTGCTAGTACTGTGGTTATCACCTGTGCACTACTAATTCACTCAGAACTTTATTATTCATACTAGATCTTTCTACACAGCCAATGCACCCTCACGAATGGCTACCTGAGCATTTTAAGACGGTAGGAATGAAAATGCAGATTACCTCGTTGCCTGTCAGCAGAGCTCGGTGAGTGGAGAGCAGCGTCAGAGTCTCTCTCACCACCGTGCTCATGGGGCTTTCGATGACGGGCAGGGCCCAGACGCAGGCGGCTCCGAGCGCCAGCAAGCTCAGCTGCAGAAGCGTTCTCATGGCTCTGAAATGTTCAGCGTTTGCCTTTGGCAAAGAAAGTGCATGGTACAAGATTGCGTCCCCAACCCATTTATTCTCTCTCTTTGAGGAAATGAATAATTTCTAACAATCAGATAGAGAACACCTAATAATGGCATGTCATGAAACCAAATGTTTCCAGTGCTTTGTATCTTAAAAAAAAAATAAATTTACTTTTATCTTTTAATAATAAAAATCCCTATTTTCCCCCCTTCAAAAACATTTTCTATTACAAAAGAAAATCTTTGGGTTGATACAGCATTGCCCCACATTTGCATTTCTTAAAATCAGAAGATTGAGTTTCCTCTTAAAAGATATGTGTAAAAAGGAGAAGTGTAATGTAAACCACTAAACCGAATTTTATGCTAAAATACATAAAAATTGGGAATGTTTTTTCTGATTGACTAAGTTCTACCATGGTTGCAGCTGGATTGATCTGCTTGAATGAAATTGGAGAGCCTGGCAGGGAGACAGTGATTAAAACTGAGACTAACTCAGCAGGGTCAAGTTGTGTTCAGCAGGGTCTTTGTTAGGGTCTTTTGTGTTGTCAGTGACCAAAAACCTCACGCAAAGTGGTTGAAGGTGAACGGGGAATTTGTTGGCTTGTATAACCAAACAGTGCAGAGATGGAGGTTTCTTCTATTGTGTGTCAGTCACTTTCCCTTGACTTCGTTCTTGGGCAGCTCTGCCGCGGAGGTCCCGAGACGATGTCAGAATTCCCGGATCTGTGTGTACTCTGTTCACGAGCAGCAGGGAAAAGCGAATTGTGTTTTTCTGGCTGTTCAATCAAAAGCCCTAGAATTTAGTCTGTTTCTGACAAGTGTCACCCTTGAACTGCTGCCCGGATGGGGGTTATGCTGATCGGCTCTCCGTGGAGCTAGGGTGGACCTCATCCCACCTCGACCGTGCAGCTGAGGAACATGGGGCCCTGGGCAGGAGTAAGAGGGACGCAGATGCTGGGAAGTCCACCAATAGAAATCTGTCACAGACACGACACACAGGCATGGCCACTCCTTTATGTCCCACCAGGTGGAGGTGTCCTTTCACACCTCGGGGGGACCATGTGTGAGTATATGTAATGAGGGGAATCAGCCTTCGTTCCTCGGGACCAGACCTGTGATCCCAGAAGGGAGCAAATGAGGCCCCTTCTAGACCACAGCCTTTCTTCGTCTCTGGCCTGGGCACGCGTGGTGGAGGTGCAGGCCACTGTTTTTAGTGGAGGGTTTCAGTGAGCACCCAGGGTGGCTCTGTGTTGGCGCTCTAGAAGCCTGGCTTTAGGACTATCTTGAGCACCTAGGCAAGATGGTACCAAACACAAATTGTCACTTGGGACGCTTTTACAAAGCTGGGTGCAGTTCTGTATGAGAAGCAGAGGCGGCTGGGAGGCAGACACATCTCTAATACACATGGAGCCCAGCTCTGCACCGACAGGATCAAAGCAGTGCAGGATTTCACTGGCAGCCTTGTGTCCTGTCTGGTTTTGTTTGTGCCGAAGTGCTGGGCTCTCGGGTAGAGGTGTCTGAGCACTTGAGAAGTGTTTTCCTTGAGACTGCCGGAGAGACGGTGGCTCGCCCCAGTGAATCTATTAGGAGTAAGGTAGGAAGCACAAATAGGCTTGGATCACGGTCCTCTTGAAATGGTGCTCTCAAAACCGAAGCTGAGTTCTGGCAGGAGCCTCCTCTGCCCGGATGATATGTGAGTTCTCTCTGGTTCACCCTTGTCACCTTTCGTCTACACTGAGGAAGTGTGGGCTTAGAGGAAGGTTTCAGAGGAATTGCCAAAGAACTTGTTATTTTAGTACCTTAAATACACAAAGTTGTGAGCGTTTAAATTCCATCATAGCACTGCACAGGCAACCTAGGTGAGGTACCACTGTATTAGCCTTCCCTAAGTAGAAGAAAACTCACCAACCACTCGCTATTTTTAGTGGAGTAATGAATAAGTGAAGTGAGCAAGGTGTAACACGACAAAGGTGGTGGGAGCCATGGCAAACCACAGCACGCGTGATCTGTCTAAAGGTGGCAGCTGCTGTGACACCCTTGGGCTTATGTTGCCAGGTCATCCAGTTTCCCAAGGAAGCCTGTGATCCCGATTATCATGTGTGAGCTCCTGACTTCCAAGGGTTGGCAACTGTGCAGTGCACCACTGTGCAGCCTCTGCTTGACAACACGGCCGCAGGTTCCCGTTGGAGGGCTAGCTATAAAAAATACTTCTTAATCAAAATTGTATTTTTTAAAAAAAATTTTAATTGTGGTAAAATACACATAACATAAAAGTTACTACCCTAACCATTTTAAGTGTACAGTTCAGTGTTAAGTACATTCATAATGTTGTGCAACAGATCACCACAGCTCTTTTCATCTTGCAAAACTGAAACTCCATGCCCATTAAGCACAGCTCTCAACTCCCCCCTCCTCCCAGCACCTTCCAACTACCTTTCTACTTTGTCTTTATGAATTTTTTTTTTTTTTTGAGACAAGGTCTCATTCTGTTGCCCAGGCTGGAGTGCAGTGGCATTATCCTAGCTCACTGCATCCTCCAACTTCTGGGCTCAAGCGATCCTCCTGCCTCAGTCTCCCAAGTAGCTGGGACTAATAGGTATGTACCCCCACGGCTGGCTAACTTTTGTTACTTTTTGTAGTGATATGGTCTTGCTAATTTGTGCAGGCTGGTCTTCAACTCCTGGCTTCAAGCAGTGCTCGGGCCTCAGCCTCCCAAAGTGCTAGGATTCCAGGTATGAACCACTGTACCCGGCCCTATCTTTATGAATTTGACTACTGTAGCTACTGGCTTATTTCACTTTGTTTAATGTCTGTCCTTAAGGTTTATCCATGTTGTAGCATGTGTCAGAATTTCCTTCCTGTTTGAGACTGAATAATATTCCGCTGTAGGTATATACCATGTTTTAGTTATCCCTTGGTCTGTTGATGGACACTGGGTTGCTTCCATCTTTGGGCTATTGTGAAAAGGCTGCTATGAATATGAGTGTACAAAATCATATTTGTTATAAAGTTGCCATAGTCATTAACTTTTCCTCTATAAGTCTGATCACTCCTACCTGACTGCAAACTTTCTCAGAGTAGGGACTGTAAAATAATGTATTTGAAGGAGCTTTATTCGTGTAAAGCTCCAAACAAAAGTTAATGGTTTTAATCTCCCGTGCAAAAGAATACCAAATAATATATGTGGATACCTCACCCTAGGAGGAGAAGCTGATCCCTTTCCTTAGGGTGGAATTCATGGAGTAGCTCCTTTTAAAAGAGAACAGTATGAAAAGGGAAGAATAACAGGAGTGACTTCACAGTGGAGAAACCCGACGAACACTGCCTCAGCTAGGCAAGCAAAGTCAGCAATGACGTCATGTTCATTGCATGCACCTTTGATGTGATGCAATAGGAATGGCACTTTGTCCCTGTCATCTTCCTCCCCTAAACCTGTAACCTCCATCTAACCACGAGAAACACACTACACATACCCAGATGGGAGGACAAAATGCCTGTGCTCCTTGGAACTGTTCAGCTCAGGAAAAACAAGAGTCTGAGAACTCGTCACAGCCCAGAGGCCCCCAAGAGACATAGTGGCGAACTGTGATGTGGTATCTTGGATGAGATCCAGGAACAGAAAAAAGGCAACAGGTACTAATAAAACTAAGGAAATTCGAAAAAAACCTGGAGTTTAATAATGTGCCAATGTTGGTTCCTTAGTTGTGACAAATGTGTCCCAGTGATGTCAACAACAGGGGGAAACCGGGTGCAAGGGTCACCGGAACTCTTTATGATATTCTCGGAAGTTCTCTGTAAAGCTACAATTATTTAAAATAAAAAGTTTATTAAAAAATGACACTGAAAGTTGAAAAAAGTTAATGATTGTTTTTACCATTATTATTAATATTAAAAAGATTTTGCTTAGGAGGCTGAAGTGGGAGGAGAGACCGAGCCCAAGAGTTCAGGACCAACCTGGGCAAGAGAGCGAGACCCTGTCCCCGTCCTTCCCCCAAAAAGACTTTGTATTCCATGCATGTCATGCACTTGACCTTTTTACTGCACCACTAGACTGTGAGCTCCTTGAGAATAACGTTTTTATTTAATTGATCTCTTTGTCCTCGAGGACTACCCTATTGTAGGCAGTCAATGTTTGTTGAACACGTAACTGAATGAACAAGCATGCATTTGGTTGTATTCTTTGAACAAATTAATGTCAATACAGCAGGTCCTCAAATAACATTGTTTAGTTCAATGCTGTTTTATTCTATCATTGATGAGAAACAATTGATTCTTGGGGGGACCCCTGTCTGTGTGGAGTCTGCATGTTCTCTTCACGTCTGAATAGGTTTTCTTCGCGTATATTGGTTTCTTCCCGCATCCCAAAGATGACAGTAGGTGAACTGGCATGTCTGCACGGTCCCGGTGCGAGTGCCTGTGGCTGTGCCCTGTTTTGGAATGGCGTCCTGTCCAGGCTGGCCGCCTGCCTGGCACCCTGAGCTGCCTGTAGAAGATCCAGCCACTAGAGACCCTGAACTGGAATAACTGGGTAAATAATTATCTTACTTGTTTTTTGTTTGTTCGTGGGGTTTGTGTTTGTTTTGTTCTTTGAGACAGGGTCTCACTCTGTCATCCAGGCTGGATGGAGTGGCACAGTCACAGCTCACAGCAGCCCCAAACTCCTGGGCTCCAGCGATCCTCCTGCCTCAGCCTCCCAAGTAGCTGGGACCACAGGCAGGTGTCACCACGCCTGGCTATCTTAGTTGTTTTTACGAATCTTTCTTAAATGTACGTATAGCTCACAATTACGTTAGAAGTGTTTTGGTCTTATTTAGAAGTTTGATAATATTTTTGTGAGGAGGAAATATGCTATAGGAACTTAACTCTCATTTATACCAATTAGCTTCTGGCAAAATTGGTTTAATTATATGCCATTTTACTTAAAGTCATGGATTCCAAAAACCTATAGACAAAGTTAAGAGAAGATTTGCTGCACTGTGGAAACTCGAGGAGTCTGTTCCTGGAAGCTGGAGTCTGCAGTAACTGAAACATCTTTGGCAGGGCTTCTCGGAGGGGGCAAAGTTTAAGATTCAGGTAGAGAGACCAAGCCAATGTGAACTGCCATGAGATTTTTAAAAATCCACATTATTTTGGGTGAATAGAAAGAAATTAGCTACCTGTTTTTTAAAGACTTTTTGGTAATTATATAATTTCGAAAAAGGACTTTAATATTGAAAAGTTATATCAGTGGGTAACATTCATCCTTTTGCCTTAAAACCTTTATTTCTATTAGTGGGTTACACATTGGCAACGTGTTTTTAGAAACTGATAACTGTGGTTTTTACTAACTGTGTAGTCCTTTAAGGTCAAATGGCTTTTCCATGAACTGATTCTAATCAATCAACTGGGCATGATGCCTCACATTTTTTGTGGTGATTATATGTAAATTGATAGCATCTCTTTCTCTTCTTCACTGTATTCTAATTTCCATCCTTTCAATCCCTAAGCATATCTTTAATATTATTTTTTAACTGATAAATAACCTTATAGGAAAATAAACACAGAACTTGTTTCCCTTGACATAGCAATTATCAGTTTTTTGATATTTTCTAAACTTTACTAATGCACAGACAGTTTTACAGAGTTGTACTCAATGAATATATGCAATTTGTATTTTTTTGCTTATTAATATTTCTCTTTCATATATCTACATAGTTTTCCTATTTATTATTTTAACAGTAACTTGCTATTAGATGAGACTGATGTACACAGTTTACTTCACCATTTCCAAACTTGTAGGCATTAAGGTTGCTTCTAGCATTCCACAATTTTAAACAATGCTACTAGAAACCTCTTTGTAAAATTAAAAAAATGTATTTCCTTCTAGTAAGGAACTTGTGTGATTATTTCTATAGTTTTTGTTACATTTTACCAGATCACCCTCTGAAAATATTCAATGCACCAGAAAGAATTCCCTTGCATTTTCACAGTGCTTTACGATTTGTAAAGCACTTTCTAACTTCGTTTAATCCTGACATTGGCACTGAGAGGGAGATTTCTTTCCCCGAAGGTCCGCTCGCACTAGGCTGTGATGGTTTTTCTAATGCAATGCATGAATGAGCCTGAAGGGAGGAGTGATGCAAGGGGCAGTGGGAATCAAGAGTTCGATACATACGTTGACTTAAATAACTTACGCTGTTAAAAAATAACACTTAATTTATTTTGCTCCTTATTTCAAGACAATGAGGAACAAAAAGACCGAACAGTGATAATGTGGGAAGTGGAAGGGATGATCAGCATTGGCACATTTTATAGTTCTTGTACTGTTCAGAAGGATGCTAAAGATAGGCTTCAAAATAGGATTGTGAAAAATTTAAGAGTACTCACTAAAAGAACAGAAATAGAATATATATCTTCCAAACCTGTAGAGTAAAACAAGGGAATAAAGAAAGCTCGCTCAATCAATCAAGAAGGCAGGGAAGGAAAAGAAGCAAAGAAAAAGCACAGAAGAAGTTAGGAGAAGTCAGTCCAAATTTATCAGGAATCACAGTAATTGAACACAGATTAGTCTCCTCTATTAAAAGGCAAATCCTATAAAATTGCATTAAAATAATCTATCAACTATTTTCAAGAGATACACTTAATGCAAAATGACATAGGAAAGTTTGAAAATCAGGAATAAAAAGATATACAGCAGGTCCTCAAATAACCTCATTTCATTATATTGTTTATGAGAAAAAAAATAAATTCCCAGCTGGGCCACTGTTTGTGTGGAGTTTGCACATTCTCCCTATGTCGGTGTGGATTTTTCCTGGGTACTCCAGTGTCCTCCCACATCCCAAGGATGTGCTTGTTAGGTGAATTGCTGTGTCTGTGCAGTCACAGTGTGAGTGTGTGTTGCGCCTGAGATGGAACGATGTCCTGCCCAGGGCTGGGCACACCCTGCACCCCGAGTTGCCGGCAGAGGCTCTGTCCACCCTTGACCCTAACCTGGAGTAAGAGGGTAAATAATTATCTTGTTTTTAGGAATTGTTCTTAAATGTATACATAGCTCACAATTTTTTCAGTGTTGAATCTTAGAAGTCTTTGGCCTTCATTTAAAAGTTCAATGATGTTTTTGTGACCAGAAATATGCCATAGGAACTTAACTCTTGTTTGTATCAATTAGCCTATGGTAAAATTGGTTTCCTTATACATTCCTTTCATTAAAGTTATAATTTCCAAGAACTTACCCAGGAGTTAAGTGAGGACTTACTACTGTACTGGACAAATACTAGTCAAAAGAAAGCTCATGTACCAATATCAATAACAGTAAAAGGCAGAATTTATGTCAGAAAGTATTATAAGAATAAAGATGATGATACCACTGCACTCCAGAATGGGAAACAGAGCAAGACCCTGTCTCGAAAAAAAAAAAAAAAAAAAAAAAGAATAAAGAGGTTCATTATTAGGTATAAGGTAGTATCTCACAGTAGTTTTTTTATTTCATTAATTTTGGTACCAGTGAAACCAAACATTTTTCGGAAGTAGTAGTTTACTGAGAAGTGGGGACTTGACTAATTTTCCTTTTTAGCTCTTTTTATTTTACAGATTAATCATTTTGATTGCAAATCTTTTTCCCTTCCAATCCTAGAGCTTATGTTTTAGCTTTATAGTTTCCCACTGTTACAAAGTTGAAATTTTTTGTAATGGAATCTGGCTACCTAGTCATGTCCAGTTTTTTCATTCAACTCACTATTTTTTCTGAAGTATTTTAAAGTAAAGCACAGACAGCATGACACTCTATCACTAATACTTCCATATACATCTCAAAAAAGGTCATTTTCTTACATAGCAAAATATTATCACATCTAATGTAATACAATTATTGATAATTCTTTATCATCTAATTTCCGATCTACATTCCAATTTCCCCATGCATCACCCAAATCTCCTTCACATTATCTCCAAACCAGGATCCCATGGACTATGCATTACACCTGGGTGATATATACCTCGATCTCATTAAATTTGCAGTAATTTTTTAGAAGTCTTTTAAAATCTTAAACAGTCCTTGCTTTAATGACACTGACCTCCTGAGAGTCAGGCCAG
>CM052447.1:31873622-31903274 GCA_028533085.1 Varecia variegata | reverse complement strand
TATAGCAAAATTCACAAGGTTTGTATGTGCTCATTGTCTTCACTTCATCACCTCCCATTTTCTCCCCAGTCTGCTCCATTCAGATTTTCTTCTTACTGTCCTCCACTAAATGTGCTCTTGTAACATGACCAGTAATCTCCATGTTGCCAGATAGAGTGGTCAGTTTCTAATTCTAATTAATGTCTCATCAGATTTAATACAGTTGGTTATTCCTTTTTTAAAAAACATTTCCCTCTTGGCTTTCATGACACCGTAATCTCATGGTTTCCTCCTTATCCGCTGGCCATACCTTAGTCTTTGCTGGGTCTACCTTTGTCTTGATTTCCAAATGCCAGTGTGCCCAGGGGTCAGTCTTCTGTGTACTAATCCTCTCTGTCTCCTCTCCTGGGTGATCTCCATCTCATGGCTTTAAGACCTGGTTATGTGCTGATGACTCCCACATTTGTATATTTAGCCCTGACTTCTTTCCTAAACTCTAGACACATATGTCCAGCTGTTTGGATATTTGATGGGCATCTCAGATTTAACAAGTTCAAAACAGAACT
Source organism: Varecia variegata (assembly GCA_028533085.1). Taxonomy (NCBI): domain Eukaryota; kingdom Metazoa; phylum Chordata; class Mammalia; order Primates; family Lemuridae; genus Varecia; species Varecia variegata. Next base: position 31,902,729 of record CM052447.1, on the reverse strand, counting down.
CTTGATTACCTGTTCATCCATCCCTCCTACATGCTCAAGCCTGCTGCTACCTCAGTACTCTCCGATTTAGTAAATGATGTCATCCACACGTTTACACGTACCCAAAGCCTGTGTGTCATCCTTGGTCGATTCCTTCATCTCACCGTTTCCAATGCATAGGCAATTCTTAGCTACCCTTCTAAAACATGTCCAGAATTTGTTCAGTCCATCACCACTGCTTTCCTGTTTTAAGCCACTGTCATCTTGCCTTTGAACTATTGCAATAGTCTCCTAACTTGTTTTCTTGCCCTCATTTTTGAGGTTGTCTCTTTTTCACACAGTAATCAGTTATCTTTTAAATTTTCATTCATTTGAGAGGAAGTGAGTTAAAATCTGGGAGAACATTCCGTTCATTGTTAATGCTCACTGCAAAGCCCCCGAGATAGAAGCATGCTTGGTGTGTTCAAGGAGTCACAGAAGGAACAAAGTGGTGAAGAGGAGAATGGTAGAAAAGTAAGTTAGAAATGCAGATGGGTCTTTGGATTCTATTCTTATTTAAATAGAAACCTACTGGAAGGTTTTGAGCAGGGAAAGGACATGATCTGATTTATGTTTAAAAGTGATCAGTCTGGCTGCTGAGAAAACTTATCTGTAGGTAGCAAAGGTAGGAGGTCAGAGATAAATTAAGGAGATTTTGTGATAATGCAGTTAAGAAATATTGGTGGCTTGGTTAAGGTAGTGGTAGAAGTGGTGCGAAATGTTTGGATTTGGGATGTATTTTGAAGATAAAACCAACGAATTAGCTAATGGCTTGGATAATGATGTATGAGAGAAGTAGAAACATCAAGCATAACTCCAAGGGTTTTTTTTTTTTTTTGCCCTTTATTGGAATAGGGGCTCCCTGGAAAAAGAGATTTGGGTGGATCTGGTTTAAATAAGTAAATTAAGGATGTGTGTTAAATATCCAAAGGAGATGTCTAGTTGGCAAATAGAAGTCTGTTCAGGGAAGAGGTTAGCACTAGAAAAAGAAAATTAGGAATCATTGATATATACAGTTGGTTCTATATAGTTAATTTTTTAAAGCCTGATGAGATCAAATAAGGTGTGAATATAGAAAAGATATCCAAAACCTGAACCTGGAGCACTAGAGCTAATGAATTTCGAAATTGGGAAGAGGAGGAGACACCAGCAAAAGACACTACAAGAGCAACTAATAAAGTAAGAGGAAAACTGGGAGTCATCAATTGTGTCACATTTGTTGGTGGCTCAAGCAAGAGGAGTGTTTAGATATATGGAGTCCATTGTTGCTCTTGACAAAACCGTTTCAGTAATCAGAAAAGAGGACATAAGGAAGTGAAACAGTTGTTTTATGAGTTTTGCTGTAAGTGGAAGCAGAGATAGGACAATAGCTGAAGAGGTTTGCAGGATAAAGGAGAGTTTTGTTGGTTATTGTTCTTGTTTTTTTTGTGCTTTAAAATTGGGATGTACTAGAGCAGCGGTCCCCAGCCTTTTCAGCACCAGGGACTGGTTTCATGGAAGACAGTTTTTCCACGGATGAGGGTCGGGGGATGAGGGGGCGGGACACAGAGCTCAGGCGGTGACACACGGCCCGGGGGAGGGACACAGAGCTCAGGCGGTGACGCTTGGCCCCGGTTCCTAACAGGCTATGGCCCCGGGGTTGGCAGCTGTTGCCAGAGCATTTGTAGACTGATGGGAATGACTCTGGAGGGAAAAACTGATTCAGGAGAGAGGATAATTGAAGAGCAAAATTCTTGAGTAGGCAAGAGACAGGATCCATTGCCCAACTGGAGGGGTTAACAGGAACATGGACTGTTTATTCAGTGTAACAGGATGGCAGCCAGAGTAGATGATTGGTAACTTTAGTGGTGAAAGAATGAATAAGTTTTCTTTTGATTGCTTCTGTATTCTCAGTGAAAAAAAGAAGTGAGGTTATTGGCTGAGAGTAGGAAAAGGGGTTGATGGAGCCTAGAAAAGATATGAGTAGTTTTTACCTCAGAGAGTAAATTGATTAAGGGAAGTGTTTCAGGATTACATGACAGTGTCGGGGGTTCACTTGAGGTTTGTGTGTGAAAAAAATGTACAGAGAGACTGGTTGTAATGGTTGTGTGTGTGTTTTCAGTCTTGTTCAGCTGCTCAATGGCAAGTACTAAATAAGCTGAAAAGTTGGATTTAAACAAAGTTGGGAATTTGCCTGGTAAATACAATAAAGGGAGTGAAAAGCAAGGAATTGACTATATTCTTAATATGTTTACTTGTTTGATCAGTCCCATTGTATGTGATGAACCTTCCATCACTGCACCAGGGCTCCAGCACCCCGCACTGGGCTGACTCTGCGCCCACATGCAGGCCTTCCTTGCCCTGCTCAGACTCTGCTCCTCATTCTGCGCCCTCGCACGATGCTTTCCCATTTGCTCAGGCTCCGACTTCCCATGCCGGCTCGCCTGCCCACCCTTCTTAGTCTGACACTCCATACCAGGTGGCCTCTTGCAGCGATGCTCTCTCGACTTTGTGGTCTGAATCCCCCCAGACCTGCGTCACCGTGGCTCTTCCCAGGCTGATACTTTATGCCAGCTGGCTCTTTGCAGGGATGCCATCTCTGCGCTGTGATCTGGACCCCCCGGCAGACTTAACCCTCACGTGGACCCCCTCGTTATCAGGCTCTGAATCTCCACACTGCTCCTCCCCCGCAGTGTGGACACTGTCCTCCTGAGCAGGGTCATCCCTGCTCACGAATTCCCCTTGCATTCTGCTTGAACCTCCAGTGTCCTCGGACTCTGACCCCTGTCGTACCCAGCTGTTCCCGTGAGGATGCACTTCTCATTCTAGTCCAGCTCATTTACCCCTTCTAGGCTGAGTGACCGTGTCCTCCACCTTCAGCCAGCATGAACACACGTGCCTGCTTCTGCCCCACCTAATGGCACCTAGCACCAGACTGTTTGGAAAGGGGAAGGCTTATTTTACTTTTAATTTTATTCTTTTGGATAGAAATCATTTGGAAGTGTAATACAGATTTCTTTACCTTAATAAATGAAGTAAATCTAAGTTACTCTTTTTGAAGTGATTCTTCCTCAGTAAGAATGTACACAACAGTATTGTGATAGAAATGCTATAAGATAGCCCTGACTTGAATTCCATTTCCTAATTTGATATTTGCCAGATGGCTAGATGCCATGAAGAATATGGATATTTGGCTTGCTAGTCAGGAACATTGTAAACAAATTAATTTTTGATGCATATATGCGTAGCTCCTTAGTTTAACTATTGTGGATTAGCCCTCATTAGTTGCTCTCTTTGGGATGAAATGACAGAATCAAGTCCCTGGGCATTCAAAGCTTTATAATGACCTCTGGCCATCTCCTTACTGAAATATCTATATCCTAAGAGGCTATTTCTGAGCAGCCAGTCCAGTGAGTTCTCCCTCTTTACCCTTATCCTCAATTTTTAAAATCCTTGTCCAGGCTGCCTTCCTGTCCCTCCTAGATTATTCCCTGCTTTCTGTCTTGCCTCAGCTCAATCTGTTCACCCTGGAGACAAAATAATTCTTCTAAAATGCATATCTATTGCATAGGATTCCCCTGGTTCAAACCTTTTAGTGGCTTTTCATCACCGTAAGTCCAAATCCCTTGACATATTTCAGAAGGCCCTTAATTTCTGGAACATTTTATGACTGTACTCCTCTTTTTCCTACTTTCTGCACCAAACATTATGAAATTACTGTAGTTGCTCAATGACTCAGATCTTTTCATCTGGCTAACTCTTAGTCATCTGTCAAGTCTTGATTAAATATTCACTTCCTTTAGAAAACCTTCCCTGACCTCTCCTAAATCACTCCATACCTCACTTATGATGGTGTTTAATGTACCTTCTCTACTCTTTTGTTTAACCTATCTCTCTTCCATACTCCAAAGAAAAAAAGTCTGTTACTTCAAACCAAAACAGCATATGAAAGCTATAGGCTGGGTACGGTGGCTCACACCTGTAATCCTAGCACTTTGGGAGGCTGAGGCAGGAGGATCAGTTGAGGCCAGCAGTTCAAGACCAGCCTGGGCAATAGGAGATGGTTTTGGGGTGATCCAAGGGCATTACATGTATTGTGCAGTCAGACCTCTCTGCTAATGATCATCTGTATTTGCATCCACTCCCCAGCACTAGCATCACCACCCAGCTCCACCTCAGCTCATCAGGCATTAGATTCTCACAAGGAGCCGCAACCTAGATCCCTCGCATGCGCAGTTTACAGTAGGGTTCTCCTAGGAGGATCTAATGCCACCACTGATGTGAAAGGAGGTGGAGCTTATGCGGTGATGACACTTTGCTCTCTTGTTGGCTGCTCACCTCCTGCTGTGTGGCCTGGTTCCTAACAGGCCACTGATGGGTACCAGTCTGTAGCCCCGGAGTTGGAGACCACAGACTCAAGAAGCTTAACTGCATGCCAAAACAAAGTTCAACACTCATTAAAAGAATAAAACAAAATACTTCACCCAATGATGTAAAATTCACAAGCAAAAGTTACCATGTGCCAGGTGAGATGGCTCATGCCTGTAATCCCAGCATTTTGAGAGGCCAAGGTGGGAGGATTGCTTGAGGCCAGGAGTTCAAGACCAGCCTGGGCAACAGCAAGGTCCTGTGTCTACAAATATAAAAATAAAAAAATTAGTCAAGCATGGTGGTACACACCTATAGTCCCAGCTACTCAGGAAGCTGAAGTAGGAGGATCGCTGGAGCCCAGGAGTTCAAAGGCTGCAGTGAGCTGTGATCTCGACACTGCATTCTGACCTGGGTGACAGAGTGTGAGACCCTGTCTCAAAAAAAAAAAAAAAGTTAACAGGCATGCAAAGAAGCAGGGAAATATGACCCATACCCAGGAGAAAAATCAGTCACATGAACACATCCAAAATGAAAGAGATGATAGAATTCGTAATTAGGAACCTTAAAACATTATTATAGATCTTATAAATATGCTTGTGGATATCAAGAAAGCATAAGCATAGTGAGAAAAATCGAAGATACAACAAAAAACCTGAAATCACAAGGAATAACAGTGTTTTTATATATAATGGTAGAGATAGGTTAAAAGTAAAAGAATGGAAAAAATATACTGTGACAACTAATAGATGAAGTAACCGTATTAATATCAGACAGTAGACATCAGAACCAAGAGTATCACTAGAGTAAAAGTAAACATGATGACAAAGGGGTCGGTTCACCAAGAGGACACAGCAATTTGAAATGTGGGCAGAAACATATGGAACTGAGGCTGGGAATGGTGGCCCATGTCTGTGATCCTAGCAGTTGGGGAGGCAGAGGTGGGAGGATCGCTTTAGACCAGGAGTTCGAGGCCACAGGAGGCTATGACGCCGCCGCCATTGCATTCTAGCCTGGGAGACAGAGCAAGACTCGGTCTTAACAAACACAACAAAAACCTATGGAACTGAAAGGAGAAATAGACAAATATACAATTTAAGTTGGAGAACACAACTCCTCTCTCAGTAGACAAAATATCAGTAAGGATATGGAAAATTGTAATACTATTAACCAAATTACCGTCATTGACATTTATAGGGCATTCCATTGAACAACAGCAGAATACACATTTTCACATACGTGTGGAACATTCATTAAGATAGACCAATATTCTGGACCGTAAAAGAAGTGTCAGTAAGTTTACAAGAATTAAAGTCATACAGAGTGTATAATCTGACCACACCAGAATTAAGCTAGAAATCTATAGCAGAAAAATGTCTGGAAAATCCCTAAATACTGGAAAATTAAGTAGATATCTGAATATTCCATGGATCAAAAAAATAGGGTTATTAATTGGCCTAATTTTAATATTGTTGTATCTGAGGGAATAGGGAGGCTCCAGGAGATGGAGAGAGATGGGGGAACAGTTAGAACCCATGTAACACTTATCGACTAAGTTCACTCACTGGGTATGGTTCGTGACTCCCCAAAATATTACAGTGGTAACGTCAAAGATCACTGATCACAAATCACTGTGACAAATACAATAATGAAAAAGTTTGAAATATTGTGAGAATTACTAAAATGACACAGACGTAAAGTGAGCACATGCTGTTGGAAAAACGGCACTGATAGACTACTTGCTGAATGCAGGATTGCCACAAACCTTCAATTTGTAAAAACAAAACAAAACAAAATGTAGTATCTGTGTAGCACAGTAAAACAAGGTGTGTCTGTGTTTGATAGCTGTCATAATAATAATTCAGGTAAGAAGCACTAGATGCTAAAACTAGTGGAGAGAATTTGATGAAGTAGGGATAGTTACGTGGTCTCGATACATCTCTCCACCAAATGCTTATTAGTTGTAAAGTAAGAAAAATTTTTCTGGGAAAGCTATCAGATACGTATTTGTCAAGAGACTGAAGTTAATACCCCCAGTAATGAGATAAATTGAAATTATGCCCCATCTGATGAGATGCAATGATTAAGGAACTCATTATCACTTCTATAATATTCCAGCCAAAGATGCATAACCTAATAGTAGTCATGAGGAAATTGCCCAGACCCAAATGTTGGGAGACATTCTACAAAATAATGGCCTATAATTTTCAAAATCAATCATGAAAGTCAAGGAAAATCTGCGCAACTATTCCAGACTGAAAGAAACTAAAGAGACAGGACCACCAAATACAATGTATAATTCTGAACTGGAACAAGTGACAAAACTTGAATGGGATCTGTGGACTACATGGTAGTAATATATTAGTATCAATTTCCTGATTTTTATGGTTGAAAATGTCCTTATTTTGTAGGAAATACTGGTGATGGGACATCAGGTCAGCACCTTAATGCTCATATGGTTTGGGGGGTGAGGAAGTTATGTGTACCGTATTTCTACTTTCTATAAACTTGTGATTTTTTTTTAGTTTTAAAAAACATTTTTGGTGCTTAGACAAAATGGATTTATTTGAAAAATCCACATACTTGATCTCCTAATAATGCTGTATAAAGGAGGTAGATAATATCATTTTAGTAAATCAATTAAACAGTATTCTTTTCCTCTCATTTTGAATAGCATGTAAAAATCACTCATTTTGGATGTTTACCTTTTTTTTGTTTCCTCATTTTGGGTAAGATTGCTTATGCCTTTTCTTTCAGAACTAACATTCTGGTGCTTATTAAGGAAGCATAATTTTTCTCTATTTAACCTTCAAAGGTTGCTCAGGAAACAGATGTGAGGGCCCAGATTCGTCTGCAATTTCGTGATGTCAATGGAGAGCTTATAGCGGTGCAAAGATCTATGGTGTGTACTCAGAAAAGCAAAAAGACAGAATTTAAAACACTGGAAGGAGTCATTACTAGAACAAAGTAAGTGTTTTTATTGTATTTGGATGTCTGGTTCATTTTTGTCTTACAGGTCTATAGGACTATAGTTTTTTCCTGTTTATTTCAGGGGAGCATATTAATTTGTTTTCAACAGACTTTAATATTTAGAGCAGTTTGGAGTTTACAGCAGAATTAAGCAGAGAATATGCTGCCTACTCCTACACACACAGTCTCCCACATTATCAACATTTAATTTTTTGTTGATACTATTTATCAGTCAAATAGAATGACCCTGTTAAAGATTTAGTGATAATGTTTCATTCCCTTGAGTAAGTTATGAACAATTGCTGAATTGAAAGTGGATAATCACTCAAATATAGGTTGAATGAATAAAAACACGCTCGTGTCACGTATAGGGGTGGGTGACTTGAGAAGCAGACAAGCAGGAAGGAGGAATCATTCTTCCCTTTCAACCGTCACTGTCAGAGGCAGGTACCATCATCTGATGGGTGTGAGTTTTGAAATTGGGCTACCTTGGACTCAAGGCTCTATCCTTAATGAGCAAGTGAGTTAACTATTCACCTTCCTCCCTTCTCTTTTATTTATCTGTTTAACTAATTAAATGATTCGTTTATTTAACCAATAATGTTTAGCACCTGCTATGGGCTAGAGGCACTATACTAGCAACTGGCTTCTCAAGCCCGTTCCTTTCGTTGGCATTTAAACATACTCAGGCATGTCTCATACACTCAGATTTGATTCCATTCCAGTTACTCTTCTTTACAGTCAATCTTCTCAACAGAGTTGAAACATTTCTTCACTTCGTGCTCATTCCTGCTCCAGCCTCATTCTTCCACTGAAACAGCTCCAACTAAAGTCACTATAATAACCTCTGTATTTTTTTTTTTTTTTTTTTTTTTTTTGAGATAGGTTCTCACCCTGTTACCCAGGCTGGAATGCAGAGCCCTGATCATAGCTCACAGCAACCTCAAACTCCTGGGCTCAAGCGATCCTCCTGCCTCAGCCTCCTGAGTAGCTGGGACTACAGGCGTGAGCCTCCCTGCCAGGCTAATTTTCAAAAAATTTTTTGTAGAGACTGGATCTTGCTGTGTTACCCAGGATGGCCTGAAGCAGGGCTTCCCCCTCAGCCTCCCAAAGTGCTGGGATTACAGGCATGAGCCACCACGCCCAACCATAACCTCTGTATTTAGTTAGGATAATGCTACTGCTGTACAAAGTAGCATAGTGAGCCTGTTTTTTCATTGTAAAATAGGTGCTCATCATTACTGTACATACCTTAGAAAGATTGACCTGATGCATACAAAAAGTGATTGATGTGTACTAATAGTTCATGGATTAGTTTTCTATGGCAGCTATAACAAACCACAAGCTTAATGGTATAACACAAATTTGTTGTCTTGTAGCTCTATAGTTTAGAAGTGTGAATTGGGTCTCACTGAGCTAAAATCAGGGTGTTAGCAGGGCTGTGTTCCTTTCTGGAGGCTCTAAGGGAGAATCTGTTTCCTTGCTCTTTAGGTCTTTTAGAGGCCACCCACATTTCTTGGCTCATGGCCCTCTTCTTCCATCTTCAAAGCCAGAAACAGTGCACATAGTTCTTGTATCGAATCACTCTGACCTCTCCTTCTGCCTCCCTCTCTCACATTTAAGGACCCATGTGATTACACTGGCCCCATCCAAATCTCTCTATTTTAAGATCAGATGGGCCAGGCGTGGTGGCTCATGCCTATAATCCTGGCACTCTGGGAGGCCGAGGCAGGAGGATCTCTTGAGGTCAGGAGTCTGAGACCAGCCTGAGCAAGAGGGAGACTCCATCTCTACTAAAAATAGAAAAAATTAGCCAGGAGTGGTGGCACACACTTGTAACCCCAGCTACTCAGGAGGCTGAGGCAGGAGGATCGCTTGAGCCCAGAAGTTTGAGGTTGCTGTGAGCTAGGCTGTCACAGCACTGTAGCCTGGGCAACAGAGCAATACTCTGTCTCAAAAAAAAAAAAAAAAATCAGATGAGTGGCCATTTAATTCCATCTGTAATCTTAATTCCCCTTTGCCATGGGATCTAACATTCACAAATTCAAGGGATTAGAATGTGGACATCTTTGGAGGACCATTGGTCTATGTACTGTGGCTCAGTAAATGGTACTTGTTAATCACTTCTTATTTGAAAATTGCTTTCTCTAGACCTCCATGATACAACACTGTTTCCTCTTTCCATCACAGCCACATCCTGCTTCATTTACCCAATCAGTAAAGGTTGGAGTCCCATAGGCTCAGTCCTATATCTTTTCTTGGTTTTGCTCTACATTTTCTTCCTAGATAATCTCATTCACATCCATTGCTCCAGTTACTTACTCTGTGTTCAAAGGTGACTCACAAATCTGTATCTCCAAACCAGACCCCTGTTTTCAGACTCAAGTATCCAACTGCCTCTCTCATTTTCTACCAGTTGTTTCAAAGACTACTCAGATTCATTGTGTCCAAAACCAAACTCATGATTGCTTCTCTTTGACTCTCCTTACATAACCTCCAACAACCTGGTCCTCTTGCAGTGTGCTTCATCTCAGTGAATGACACTACTGTCCATCCAGTGACGCTGGCCAAGAACTTGTCTTGATACCTTCCTTGCCTTCCATGTGTAATCTATTACCAAGTCCTACCGATTTAATCAAAATGTCTCTTGAATCTGTTTCCATCTCTACGATTACCATTCTAGTGCAAGCTACCAAAATCTTTCCCTGTTCTAATGTGATAACTTCTTGGTCTGTGTCCGTTGTAGCCCCCTACAAAACATTCTCAATACATTCGGTGTGGTATTTTCAAAATAAAAATTGGAATGTATAAAAAACAGTAGAGACGGACGCTGCCTCTTGCCCACCAAATCAGTCAGTTACTGAAGAAACCCTTTTCTAAACTATTGTTCTATTCTTAGATGGTTTTAAGTTACCTTTGCCTGTCTTCTGTTGATCATAATGTTTTGTTTTATTCGTTTAAATTTCTGATTAAGTTCTGGAGATGGAAAGACAGTTAATTTAGAATATTTATAGATAATACATAGAGTAAAATTATTGTATTTAGAAGTCCAAATATGTAAAAAGAAATTCTGGCATTGTTTCCTGTACCACCATGTGGTATGTATCTGTTCATCAGTGAACCGCCAAATCATTTGAGAGTTACACATTTTAAGCATAAGGAAGCTATTCTAACAGCAGACCGCTGAAGGGACCTTTTTTTTTTTTAAGAGAAGTACAGCATGAAGGATTGATTAGGCAAAAAATAGGTACAACTGCAAGTTATTTTACGTATACTCTTGATTTTCATTTTCTACAGGCATGGCGAAAAGGTCAGTCTAAGCTCTAAGTGTGCTGAAATTGACCGTGAAATGATAAGTTCTCTTGGGGTTTCCAAGTCTGTGCTAAATAATGTCATTTTCTGTCACCAAGAAGACTCTAATTGGCCTTTAAGTGAAGGAAAGGCTCTGAAGCAAAAGTTTGATGAGATTTTTTCAGCAACAAGGTTGGTAACCCTTAAGTAGAGTTTGTAGCCCATTAAGTTATGGAGCCATGTTTGCAATTTGTATGCTTCTTTTTTTAACGGAAAAAGCTTAAAAAGCAAAAAGGTCATCAGTTATTACTTCTCACCCAGTGGCAACCATTGGTCATATTTTCTTTTAGTTTTCTTTCTGTGCAGATGTTTGTTTACCTGATTGACAGTCTAAATGTAATTTTTTTGCTTACAATTATGTCATAAGCATTTTCCAAGTTATTAAAAACTTTGTAAGTATAATCTTAATGACTGCATACTAGTCCACTGTATGAATATATACCATAATTCACTTAGCCAGAAATTTGATTTTTATTTCATATCTTCAAAGATACATTAAAGCCTTGGAAACACTTCGGCAGGTACGTCAGACACAAGGTCAGAAAGTAAAAGAATGTCAAACAGAACTGAAATATCTGAAGCAAAATAAGGAAAAAGCTTGTGAGATTCGTGATCAGATTACTAGTAAGGAAGCCCAGTTAACATCTTCAAAGGAAATTGTCAAATCCTATGAGAATGAACTTGATCCACTGAAGGTAATCTGATTTCTTTTTTTTTAATTGGCAAAAATGATATATCTTTATGGTGTACAGCGTGATGTTTTGACATCGGTATACATTGTGGAATGGCTAAATCACGGTAATTAACATGTCCATTTCCTCACATATCATTTTTTTTGCTGAGAGCACTTAAAACCTACTCCCTTAGCAATTTTCAAGTATGTAATGTTATTAACTGTAGTGAACATTATGACAGAGTATACTGTGCCTGGGGCTACAAGTACAAGAAGGACTACAGCAGTGTCCTTGCCCTTAAGGTATTCCTAGTTTAAATAAGTAAGAATATTCTTTAAAATGGCCATTTTGTAGGTTTCAGATAGAAGTTTTTTTTAATTTTTTAAAAATGTATTGATTCAATTTTTTAAAAAATTGAAATCACCTGTAAATACTGGTGTAGATCTTTGAATTGTCAAGTAGAAAGTATTTTTTTAAAAATGAAGGCTGTGCATAGAAATGTATCACAAGGGCTTCAGAGAGAAAGCAGGGCGGAGGTGGGCTTTGAAGAATGTGGAGGAATCAAATTGACAAACTAGAAGACATTTTATATATGTTTATATAATTTCGGGTTTTTTTCCTTTTAAAAATATGTGCTCATAGTGAAAAAGAAAAGGGATAGTAGGTGAAAAGTAAAAGGTACTTTTCTATTCCATATATATATAATATATATACATCTATATGGAATAATATACATAATATATATATAATTTTATGTACATGTATATGGAATAGATGTATATAAAAAATACATCTCCCAGAGTATATTCTACCAGCAGCTTTGTTTGGTTGCATATATACAATACATGTGCACATACAAATATTTGCATGTGTGTATATGTACATATTCACACATACAAGCTTCTCAGAACAAGATTGTGAGAGGAAGAGTCTGGGTTAAGTAAATCGGGATAAAAGGAGTGAGAAATACAAACGGGGGTCAGATTATAGGGAGTTAATGGATTAGAGCTTGGTTCAGTGGACAGAAGAGTGGCAGGGCATATTTTAGGATGAGTTGTCCTGATCACTGTGTAGGTGTGGTAATGACCACGATGGGGGACACGTTGTCTTTTCTTGAGGAGCAGCCTGGTTGGAGAGAGGGACAAGCACACGTCATGGTGAGGCAGAGAAAAGACAAGAGCTGTAGGAGATCTGAGGAGGAAGGAAGAGAATTTCTGTCTGAGGTGGCTGGAGAGGATTTCATGGGACTGCTTTTGGGGGTATGACTTTTTTGATCATAAATAAGGAGGTCATTAGAGACGTAGGGGCAGTGAAACACAAGCTGTGTTTGAACCACCAGCAGGGAAATCCATATTGTTGAAATGGCACGTTTGTGGGTAGTGAATGATGTCGCTGTAGGGCTAAGTGATAGTGCCTAGCGTTGAGTGGTGCCAGGGTTCTAAGCAATGCTGGAGCCAAGGTTGAGGTATTTATATACTTGTTTGTTTATGTTTAATCGTGACTAATTCTCTAAGAGTTTAATCTTATTCTTCTCTGTATCCTCAGAGCCCAGTCCAGGGCCTGGCACATAGCAAGTGGTTCACATAGTAACTGGATGACTTTTGTAGTCCTTTGTTAGCTCTGACATACGGGGATTTTTCCCTCCACAGAACTGAATGTAAAGTTTGGGTCAAATCACCTTCCCAGCAGCTGTCCAGAAAAGATTGCTTCATTTCAACACTGTACTATAAATGCATCCTTTCCCATTTTTAAGATTCTTTCCATCTTCAGGAACTCTCTCATAAACTACTTTATTTCCATCCCACCATATCCTGTCCTCTTTTCTTGGCCCACTTAGATCTGTTTTCCTTTCTTGCCTTAAATGGGAATTGTTTGAGAAATTTGTTTCTAATTATCAGATTGGTGCAAAAGTAATTGCGGTTTTAGCATTGAAATTTGCCATTTAATATTGGAATACATTCTTAAATAAATGTTATGTTATGCATCATTTTAATGCACATTTCTGACTTTATTTTTTTGTTAATGACTTATTACTTGCTGTTTTATATTTATTTTAGAGTATGGAAATGATGTTAGACAAAAAGCAAATTTGAGCGATTTTCTTTTCTTTTTTTTTTTTTTGAGCCAGAGTCTCACTGTGTTGCTCAGGCTAGAGTGCCGTGGCATCAGCCTCGCTCACAGCAACCTCAGACTCCTGGGCTCAAGGGATCCTGCTGCCTCAGCCTCCTGGGTAGCTGGGACTACAGGCATGCGTGACCACACCGGGTAATTTCTTTCTATTTTTTTTTTTTAGCAGAGACAAGGTCTCGCTCTTGCTCAGGCTGGTATTGAACTCCTGACCTTGAGTGATCCACCCGCTTCGGCCTCCCAGAGTGCAAGGATTACAGGCGTGAGCCACCAGGCCTGGCCTCAAATCTTTCTCTTAAGCTCTATTCTAGACCCTTGTGTCCAACTTTCTAGTGGGCCAGCCTCAAGCGATTTTCTTATTTGAGTTCAAAATGGGTCGTAAAGCAGTGGAAACAACTCTCAACATCAACAACGCATTTGGCCCAAGAACTGTGAACAAATGTCCAGTGCAGGGGGTGGTTCATGGTTCAAGAAGTTTTGCAAAGGAGACGAGAGCCTTGAAGATGAGGAGCGCAGTGGCCGGCAATAGGAAGTTGACAGTGACCAATTGAGAGCAATCATGGAAGCTAATCCCCTACAACTACCTGAGAAGTTGCCGAAGAACTCAAGGTTGACCATTCTACGGACGTTCGGCATTTGAGGCAAATTGGAAAGGTGAAGAAGCTTGATAAGTGGGTGCCTCATGAGCTGACTAGAAATGAAAAAATAGTCGTTTTGAAGTATCATCTTCTCTTCTTGGACGTGACAATGAACCATTTCTCGATCGGATTGTGACTTGCAGTGAAAAGTGGATTTTATATGACAACCAGCAATGACCAGCTCAATGGCTGGACCAAGAAGCAGCTCCAAAGCACTTCCCAAAGCCAAACTTGCACCCAAAAAAGGTCATGGTCGCTGTTGGGTGGTTTGCTGCCCGTCTGAACCAGTACAGCTTTATGAGCCCTGGCGAAACCCTCACATCTGAGAGGGCTGCTCAGCAAGTCGACGAGGTGCGTGAAAACTGCAACGCCTGCAGCCAGCGCTGGTCAACAGAGAGGGCCCAGTTCTTCTCCATGACCACGCCCGACGACACGTTGCCAGCCAGTGCTTCGGAAGTTGAATGAATTGGGCTACAAAGTTTTGCCTCATCCACCGTATTCACCTGATCTCTCGCCGACTGACTACCACTTCTTCAAGCATCTCAATAACTTTTTGCAGGGAAAACCCTTCCCCAACCAGCAGGATGCAGAAAATGCTTTCCAAGAGTTGGTGAAATCCTGAAGCATGGATTTTTACGCTACAGGAATAAATAAACTTCTCATTGGCAAAAATGTGTTGATTGTATTGGTTCCTATTTTGATTAATAAATATGTGTTTGAGCCTAGTTATAACAATTTAAAATTCACAATCCGAAACCGCAATTACTTTTGCACCAACTTTAATACTTTTTCTATGTGCAAGTTCATGGGCCTTCTATACCTGATAGCCCAGCTGCTCCATTTGTGGTATCATTTCACACTGGCACCTAAGCTGTAAACACTCTGCTGTATTTTTTTGTCGTTTGCATGCTTGTCTTAGCTCTTTTTACTATGTCATATGCCTTGAGGCTAGAACCAAAACACAGATATCAAAGAAGGAATCCAGAGGATCTGGTGACCTTAAATCTGGTGATTTAAGGAATGAAGCAGTTAGAGATGTCACAAAAGAGCTAAGCCCAGTTGATCATTTTGTGTTACCAAGAGGCAGTAAAGACGCTGATGGAGAGAAGTTTATAGAGTACCATAGCTGAAGTGTTAATGTTAAGTGTTCTTCAGTATTAATCCAGTTCTCTTTGTTAGACTGTGCTCAAAAGGTATTTTCTGAATACAGAATTTTTTCACAAGTAGTGTGAATGGTCCCATGCATTGAATGCGTACTGTGTTCAAGTGCTTTGAAATGTTTTATGTAAGCCCCACAGAAGAACTCTGTGAGGTTTTCCAGGCAAGAAAACCAAGGCACAGCTGTTTGCATTGGTAGAAAGGGGTACAGTTAGGATTAGAGTCCAGGCCTATGACTCCTAAGTTCATACTTACTTATTTCTTTTTAAGTCAGATTTATTGAGGTATAATTTACATATGGTAAAATCCACCCCCCCCTTTTTTTTATTTCAGCGTATTACGGGGGTACAAATATTTAGGTTACGTACATTGCCCTTGCCCCACCCCAAAATCCACCCTTTTTAAAGTGTATGTTTCTATGAGTTTGGACAGATATGTATAGAACTGTGTGGAATATGGAATATGTGGAGTATTTCCATCACTCGGATCAGTCTTCCCCCGCTACTTCCTGCTCCTGGCAACCTCTGACTTGTTTTCTGTCGTTACAGTTTTGCCTTTTTCAGAATGGCACATGAAATGGAATCACATAGTATATAGACTTTTGTGTCTGGCTTCTTTCCTTAGCATAACGATTTTTAATTTGTTGCTGCATGTGTGAATAGTTCATTCCTTTTTACTGCTGAGGAGTATTCCACTATATGGATATATAGCAATTTTTTTTTGTTCATCCATTCCCTGGTTGATGAACATTGAGTTGTTTCCAGCTTTTGGCTGTTACAGATAAAACTGCTCTAAACTTTGGTGTACAGGTCTTTGTTTGGACACATGTTTTTATCTTTCTCGTTAGAAATAGGGTTGCTACGTTATATGGTAAGTGTATGTTTAACTTTATAGGCTCCAAACTATTCTCCAAAGTGGCTGTAGCATTTGTATTCCTACCAACAATGTATGAAAGTGCAGCCTCTGCACCCTTTTCTGCATTTAGTATTGTCAGTCTTTTTTGTTTTAATCATTACAGTAGCTGTGTGGTAGTATCTCATTGAGAGATTATATTTCTTTGTGGTTTAATTTTGCATTTTCCTGATTGATAGTCAATTGATTGACTTGATTTTGAGCATTTTTTCATGTGTTTATTTGCCATCTGAATATATTCTTTGGTAAAGTAGAAAAATCTTTTCCCTATTTTCAGTGGGGTTTTTTTTTTGGTCCCTTTATTATTGAGCTGTGAGAGTTCTTTATGTATTCTGGGTATAAGCCCTTTATCAGATGTTTGTTATGCAGATATTTTCTTAACTGTTTTTCAAAGAGCAGGAGTTTTAAATTTTGATGAGGTAGAGCTTTTCAAATTTGTTCGCTTATGGTTTATACTTTTTATTTCATATCTAGGAAATCTTTGCCTCACCTAGTGTCATAAAAATTTTCTTCAATATTTTCTTCTAGAAGTTTCATAGTTTTTGAGTTCTTACATTTAAGTATATGCTCCACTTCGGGTTAATTTTTTAATATAGTATGAGGTAAGGGTTGAAGTTTACATTTTTGCATAGAGATGTCCAGTTGTTCCAGCATCCAGAGCTTCTAGTCTTAACCATTATGATACCCTGCCTCCTAACCTCATCTCCCAGTCTTAGCTATGTGGTTTTGTACAAGTCAGTTAAGTCCTCTGAGTCTCCTGCTTAGTGTGTAATCTTGTGAGGATTAGAGTGGTCTTTTGTTGTTATTTTTGCCTAGAAAGCTTTTTTTTTTTTTCCAAATTTTTTTGTAGAGATGGGGGGTCTCACTATGTTGCCCAGGCTGGACTCGAACTCTTGGCCTCAAGTGGTCCTCCTGCCTTGGCCTCCTGAAGGATTAGAGAGAATTTAGAGCAGCACCTAGTACAATGTCTGGAACATAATAGGCATTCAATGAATGATACCTATGACTGTTATTATTGGTAAAATTACTTTTTTCAGATCTCTCATTCTTTCATTTAGCTAACATATTGAACATCTTTTACATGTTCTGAGGATACATTAGGGAACAAAGTAAACAAAGTTCCTATTTTTATGGTGATTATATGCTATCCATTCATATACAAATCACAGGGTAATACTATTAGTATAATTTTAATAAATGATATTAACATTGAGCATGCATTTTGTTGGAGCTATGAAAGTTTGCAATTGATACATCTAAGCAGTTTAGTAACTTAAGTATAATATGTTTAAAAATTAGGCTCTGCTGGGCGTGGTGGTACACACCTATAGTCCCAGCTACAAGGCAGCAGCCTGAGGTGAGAGGATCACTTGAGCCTAGGAATTCCAGGTTGTAGTACTCTGTGATCTTGCCTGTGAATAGCTGCTGCACATCAGCTGGGGTGACATAGGAAGACCCTGTCTCTAAATAAAAAGTAATAATAAAAAATAAAACCCAGGTTCTAAAAATGTCTTGGAAGAGGAGTTGGTGAGCTTTGGAGTCACAGAGATAAACACTGGAAGAGGATTCCCAGCATCATGCAAGGAGAGAATGCCCTGAACCAGGTTATATGCACTCCTAAGAGATGAGTCTAAGAATGTACTGGTGACTCGCCATGAGTTTCCAGCCCCCTCGGTAGTTCTGATTTTTAAAAAGTACATTAAATAGTTAGCCTTTTGAGGATTGAGTTCTTAAAATGTGCTACTCTACGTATTATAACTCTAAGGGCTTAATGAATGAAAAACTTTTATGGGAGGTATTGAGGGCAGAGTATAGGCTTTGGAGTTAGAAGTGGAATTTAATTCTTGCTTTTCTCTGCTAGCTGTGAAGACTTGGAAAAGTTACTTAACGTCTCTGCTTTTCAGTTTCTCCATGCCCTCTTTACAGCGTTATTGTTGACATTAAATGAGATCACTTTTACTAAATGCCTGGCCCTTGGTACATCTTGTTTTTCTGCATCCAACAGCAGTGTAAGATACAGTGAATTTTATTTATTTAGAGTGTTTCTTTATTTTTAGAATCGTCTAAAAGAAATTGAACACAATCTCTCTAAAATAATGAGACTTGACAATGAAATTAAAGCCTTGGATAGCCGAAAGAAGCAAATGGAGAAAGATAATAGTGAACTGGAACAGAAAATGGAAAAGGTTTGTAGTAGTAGAATTTTGTTTTACTTTACAATTTTGGGATTATTGTGAACTTTATTTGAATCAGTTTTGCCATCCACATTTTGGAAAAAAAGTACAAATCTTGATGTTTATACTACTTCTCTGTATATGTTAAAATGAAGGGTGTTGAATAAGATTTGGTACCTCAAAGTGATCGTATCTTCTTATATTTATACATTAAAGCTTTTTGTTTTGGTGTTGCCTAGGTTTTTCAAGGGACTGATGAGCAACTAAATGACTTATATCACAATCACCAGAGAACAGTAAGAGATAAAGAAAGGAGATTGGTAGACTGCCAGCGTGAATTGGAAAAATTAAATAAAGAATCTAGGCTTCTCAATCAAGAAAAATCAGAACTACTTATTGAGCAGGGTAGGACACAGTGTTGATCTTTGTTCCTTCTATAGTATTATGTATTTTCCACATGAATGAAGTATCTCCTGAGAATTATGCTGAGTGAAGAAAAGCAAATGTCGAAAGGTTATATACAGTATGTTTTCATTTATATAATATGTTTGAAATGTCAAAATTTATTTTAGAAATGGTGGGCAAATTAGTGATTGCTAGGAATACTGGGTAGGAGAACGGGCAAGCGGATGTGGTTATGGTTCTAAAAGAACAAGAGAGTTCTTGTGATGTTGGAATCGTTCAGTATCTTGACTGTCGTAAGAGATTATATGAACCCACACAGGTAATAAAATTATATAGAACTTAATACACATATACAAATGGGTACAAGTAAAATTGGGGAAATTTGACTAAGATTGAGGAATTGTATCAATGTCAGCATCCTGGTTGTGATATTATACGATAGTTCTGCAAAACTTGCCATTGGGGGAAACTGGGCAAAGTATATATTAGGGTGGGAACTTGTAGCGTGGGATGAGAAGGAATCTCAATGCAATGATTAGGACAGGTTTAGAGAAAAAGTTTATTTTATTTTCCGAAGGAGGAAAGGGCATGGCAGGAAAAAAGGAAATGAAGTGCCAGTCCTGAGGGTAAGGGGTTTGCGATTTTTATTGGGATAAAGGGAAAAGAAAAAAAAAAGGATAGTTACTGCTGCCAACTGAGAGCAGAAGACAGCTGTGAAATGGCTGCATTTGTTTTTCCTTTTTTTCCCCTCAGTGAGGCTGGTTTATCAGTCTCCCTGGAAGGTGGGCTGGCATGAACTGGGGGAGGGGTCACGCTCCTTCTGTCTGTTCAGTTCTTTTCAAGTGCTGTAAAAACAGTCTCTTAAAGACAATGAGTTAAGCCACAGGTGGTTAATCAAACAAAGGGGCACTTGTACTCTGTGATCTTTTTTTTTCCTATTAGTTTATTTTTCTCCGTTAGTTTATTAGCAGTGCTGGCCTTTCAGTATTGGAGAGATTATGCTGTATTATTTTTTGCAACTGTATGTGAATTTACAGTTACTCAACTTTTTAAAAACCAGCTTTGGAAAAAAAAATTATTAGATTGGCTTTTTTAAAGGTCGCCTACAGCTACAAGCAGATCGCCATCAAGAACATATCCGAGCGAGAGATTCATTAATTCAGTCTTTGGCAACACAGCTAGAATTGGATGGCTTTGAGCGTGGACCATTCAATGAAAGACAAATTAAAAATTTTCACAAACTTGTGAGAGAGAGACAAGAAAGGGAAACAGAAACTGCCAACCAGCTGATGGTAAATATTTTGAAATACAGTGTTTATTATTTTCTTTTATCTGTGTCAGATTCTCTACTTGAATTGTTTTAATTTTTGGATAGACCCTATTTTGGCATATGTTTGGATTAGTGTTAGTATGGAAGCTGCTACAAGGTAGAAGAAACCTGCATAGAAGCTAAGTTTTAAAAGCTTATAAGGATAAAAATACGAAGAAAAAATGTAGGCCTATTTTTTTTTTGGTTTTCAGTAAAAAAAAATTTTGTTTTTTTTCTCCTCTCTTCTTACTGTCATTCCCAGTTAAGTAAAAAAAAGTTTTAGAGCTAATTGCAACGAAAACATTTGCTCACAGTTAATAATGATTATCTCTGGATGATGGTTTTTACATTTTTTAAAATATAGTCATGCACCACATGATGCCATTTCGGTTATGGCAGACCACATATACAACGGTGGTCCCATAAGATTATAATGCCATATTTTTTTTAGATATACAAATATTTATTGTGTTACTGTTGCCTACAGTATTCAGTACAGTAACATGCTGTACAGATTCATAGCTTAGGAGCAATAGGCTATAGTATAGCCTGGGTGTGTGGTAGGCTATACCATCTAGGTTTGTGTAAGTGTACTCTGATGTTTGCACTGTGACAAAATTGCCTAATGATGCATTTCTCAGAATGTATCCCTGAGGTTTAGTGATGCGTGACTGTACTTTTCTGTATTTTTTTCATTGTACATGTATTAGTTTTGCAATGAATAAACTTTCTTAATAATTTAGTGAAAAAATTATTAATGCTCAGTCTTCACATTTGTATTTAGAATGACTTTGCAGAAAAAGAGAATCTGAAACAAAAACAGATAGATGAGATAAGGGATAAGAAAACTGGACTGGGAAGAATAATTGAGCTAAAATCAGAAATCCTAAGTAAGAAGCAGCATGAGCTGAAAAACGTGAAGTATGAATTACAGCAGTTGGAAGGATCTTCAGACAGGATTCTTGAACTGGACCAGGAGCTCACAAAAGCTGTAAGATATTATTTGAATAATAATTTCAAAGTGTAAGATATAGAGAATCTTGCATTCTGAAGTATATGCTAATCCTAAGATTATGGCATTTTAATAAAAATGTCAATGTTGTCCTAAGGTAAAATGAACTTATCTGGATATCATGGTCCCCCATCTCTTTGGTTCTAGTAACTGGTGGGTTAAAAATTAGAATCACCCAATAAGCTTTTTAAAGTTAGCTATTCTTAGACCTTAACGCCTCAGACCTTCCCAATCAAAACCTCTGAGAGTGGGGCATGGATATATATGTTCAAAACATAGCTGGGCATGGTGGCACACACCTGTAGTCCCAGCTGCTTGGGAGGCTGAGGCAGGAGGATCGCTTGAGCCCAGGAGTTTGTGGCTGCAGTGAGCTGTGATCATGCCTGGGCACTCCAGCCTGGACAACAGAGTGAGACCCTGTCTCTTAAAAAAACACACACACAACAGAATTAGGTGATTGTTATGAACACCCTGCTTAAGATCCACTTACCTAAGTGAAAATCAAGTATTTTCCCTCTAGGTTTCACACACTGTAATTTTATGAGATTTTTGCTGTATTATCACGTTTTCTGTGGTAAAAATTTTTTAGCCAATCTCTTCAAGAATTTCCAAGTTTTCTTCCTCACTTCTAATCTGTCCCCTTCCTTCATATCTCCATCGTCAGAGTAAGCATCCTAGAGCTTGGCAAATCCTCTCTGAAATCCCATCTTGTTATTTAAAGTAAACATTGATTTGTACTCCCTAACTTACCATTGCAGCATACGTTTTTGTCTTCAGCACTTTGTTACAATATTGTCTTGTTGGGGTGGGGAGACACCAGTTGAGGCCCACAGCACACCATTTTTATAGTTTCTACATACTAGGCAATAAAGTGAGTTACATGAGGACTTAATAAATACTTAATTGTTTACTGAAGAGTCACTAATCTGTATACTTAGACGTATTTCTCCTGATTTTGCACTGATTCTCAATTTT
This sequence comes from Varecia variegata, assembly GCA_028533085.1. Taxonomy (NCBI): domain Eukaryota; kingdom Metazoa; phylum Chordata; class Mammalia; order Primates; family Lemuridae; genus Varecia; species Varecia variegata. The sequence goes on along the minus strand of CM052447.1, from coordinate 31,880,659 downwards.
TCCTTCCTGCTTTGCCCTTCCAAGTTTATTTACTAATTTTCTACTATTATAACGTAGTAAGGTAACTTTAATAAGATTTCCCTGAAAGCATGTATGGTGCCTTATGTTTTTTCTCTTATTGGTTATAAGCAAACAATAATATTTTAACCATTCTGAGGAGTAGCTAATTTCTAATGCATTGTCATTATTTTAATTCTTACACAAAGTACATAAACCTACGCATTTGTTTGAATTATTGATTAGGAGCGTGAGCTGAGCAAGGCTGAGAAAAGCAGCAATGTAGAAACCCTAAAAACAGAAGTTATAAGCCTTCAAAATGAGAAAGTGGACCTGGACAGGACCCTGCGTAGATTGGACCAGGAGATGGAGCAGTTGAACCACCATGCGACAGCACGCACCCAGATGGAGATGCTCACCAGAGACAAAGTATGGTTTCCCTTTTTGTTCTAATTATACTGTCTGGAATTTAAAATAGCTTATCTTGCATTCATAATTGACACACTATGAAGTATTGAGTTGGTATCGACTTTATATTTTAGAGATTAAGTGAGCTTACCACTCTATAAAACAGACAGTCAAGCTTTTAGAAGTCATTGTTTAATTATAAAAAGTTTACATAGAAGTATATGCACGCAAACACATGCACATTGCTGTTAACTCTTACCATACAGAAGTTTTTAATTTTTATAGCATTAAACTTGGTACTCTCTTGTTGTGGCTTAGAAGGACCATCTCCACTCCAAGATTTTTAAGAAATTTCGTATTTTCTTACATTTTTATAGATTTATTTTTTAAGCCTAGGACTTGAGTCAGTCTAGAATTTATTTTTTGTTCTTGATATAATGTAGAGACATTGGATTTTATTTTTAAAAGATGTTTTTTTACCTTTAGGCTGACAAAGATGAACAAATCAGAAAAATAAAATCTAGGCACGGTGATGAATTAACTTCACTGTTGGGGTATTTTCCCAACAAAAAACAGCTTGAAGACTGGCTTCATAGTAAAGCAAAAGAAATTAATCAGACCAGGGACAGACTTGCTAAATTGAAGTAAGTGGTTGTAATATTTGTAGCTGTAATAGAAATTTCTTATTTCATGCTTTCATTTTAATTGTTTTAAAATAATTTGTTGTCATGAAGTGGTATGTTGTATTTAGTTCTCCTGTATAAGGGGACTTCAGAAAGTTTGTGGATAAATGGAATTAAAAGATTAAAATAAAATATATAAACTTTATTTCTGAACATAAGCTCCATCAAGTTGAAGACACTTTTGTAAGCGATAATACCAGCCATATAGTCCATCCGTAAAGAACTATGGGTCCTGAGAATTTAACCATGTCAATGTAATCTTTTTTACATTATTAACTAAAGAAAAATGGGTGACCTTTAAAGGTTTTTTAAGATTAGTAAACAAAAATAAGAAGCAGCCAAATCAGGACTGTGCAGTGGATACTTCTTTCCCACTGAAACTTGCACAGAATTGCCCCCCTGCACAGGGTGGGGAACCTGCGGCCTTGAGGCCACTCGTGGCCTTCTGGATCCTTGAGTCTGGGTTTTGGACTGACTCCAGATTTCACAGAACAAATCCCTTTTGTAAAGGACTTTGTTCTGTGAAGTTTGGATTTGGTCAAGTTTTTTCATCATACACATTTTCCATGAACTTTTTGAAAACTCTTCATATTTTACAAATTAAGCAAAATGGAAACCGGTAGCAATTTGGGCCCCTTTCCCTTGAAATTTGTGGACTTAAGTATAAGAGGATTAAAATTTTAAAATTCCCTTTTCATTTCTGTGAGTAATCCATTGTAAAAAGTGATCATGTTTCTCAGATACTACTTTGGATGGTGGTTGGATAAGAGGGTTGAGAATTCCACAGAGATTTTTGACGAAAATAGTGGATTTGGCTTTGGCTGTGTTAAATTTGTGTTTCTTATGAAAGTGTCTGTTAGGGAGTAGAAAATTGGAGTTTGAAGTTCAGGAGATTGGGAGTTACTGCGATGTAAGGGAAGATCGAAGTTAGCGTGGGCCATATCACCTTGACAGAGTTATGCACAAAGAAGAGGGGGGTTACAGTTAGATTCCAGGGAAACGCCAACATTTAAAATGTTGGCAGGCAAAAGAAGAGGAGCAAGTGAAGGAAACTAGGATGCGCCCAGGAAACCAGGGTGAGAGCCAGATAGGAGTGGTGTCGGGATGCCTTGGTAAGACAGGCCTTCAAGGAAAAGGTCAGCAGTGTTTGGTGCTGCCTAGAGGTAGAGTGAGAGGAAGACTGCACTTGGTACTTGAGTTGTTGGTGACCTTGATGAGAAGTGCTCAGTGGAAGCTAGGATGGTGGAAGTATCATCTATATCAGTTATTTTTTTCTCCATATTTTTCCTGCAACTCAAAACAGGTAGTGTCATGATGAAGTGTGTGTGTAATCACATACATTTATCTGAAACAAATTTCTCAAAGTAGTACTTCTACATAGAGTCTACTCCAATATATTACATTCTGTTGTTTCACTTTTTAAAAATATGCTGAGTACAATGCATCAGATTGATTACATGACTCGTATCATAACCTGCAAATTGAAAAACCCTGATATGTGTGAGTATTGAGGTTGGTTGGGATGATGTTTAAGAGTCGGAGTGGAGATAAATTGTACTAGTAAGCAAAATCTTTGATGAGTGAGAGGGAATAAGTGATGAGTAGCTGAGTAGATGACAGCAACAAGGAGAGGAAAAAGAAAAAGTTTTTACTGGAGAGTAGGGAAGTAATATTGCGATAGGCACTAAAGGGAATTAGGAAACTGTTTTCCTCCTCTCTTCTTTCCTTGCGGTAGACCCAGCAAGCATCTTCTTCCTGAGGCTCTTAACCTGAGATCTGAGACAAGAACCTCCAGAAACCAGGCAGAATTCTGCCTGTGTACATTTTTCTGGGAGGAGGCCCAAGACTAGGATTGGCAAGTGAGTCAGTGCCCTAGGGAGAGTTACTGTGGAAGGTGGACTGTTGCCTTGACTTCTAAAAAAATAGTATGTTGTCACACCAAACCCTTGTAATGGTTTGTTGACAGCATTTGTCTTGGATATGCCTACTCAAACTTTTCAAACTCTTTACTCATGTTTTAAAATTATAATCCACACTTTTCTTATTTTAGCAAGGAACTAGCTTCAGCTGAGCAAAATAAAAATCATATAAATAATGAGCTAAAAAGAAAAGAAGAGCAGTTGTCCAGTTATGAAGACAAGCTGTTTGATGTTTGTGGTAGCCAGGACTTTGAAAGTGATTTAGACAGGCTTAAAGAAGAAATTGAAAAATCCTCAAAACAGCGAGGTAAGTTACCTACTTTATATTATCAAGGCACTTTGACATGTTTGAATTTTCATTCAAAGGTAACTATTAAGGATGGGAGATTTAAAAACCTGGTTATGGAGCCAAATGGCTTGAGTTTTAGTCCTGGCTTTACAACTTACTATGTGACTTTAAGCAACTTATTAAAACTTTCCTGTGTTTTACATTAATCATCTGTAAAATGAGGGCACAGCTACCTACCACCTAGGGTATTGAGGAGTAAATGAGATTATAGTTGTAAAGCCCTTAGCACAGTGCCTGGCATATAGAAAGCTCTCAATAAAAGTTATGTTTTACTTATTGTAAGTTTCCAAAAAGTAATTTATACAATCTAAATGTATCCTGCCCTTTGGAAGAAGATTTAAATATCAGAATTTTTATTTCTTTTTTGTTTCCAAAGCAAGAGGAATAATGATGTATTTATAGAAAAAGATGTAACCATATTGACAAAACTATATATATATTTCTCATTGGAGATTTTTTTTTTTTTTTTTAAATAGCCATGCTGGCGGGGGCCACGGCAGTTTACTCCCAATTCATTACTCAGCTAACAGATGAAAACCAGTCGTGTTGCCCTGTCTGTCAGAGGGTTTTTCAGACAGAGGCTGAGTTACAAGAAGTTATCAGTGATTTGCAGTCTAAGCTGCGGCTTGCTCCAGATAAACTCAAGTCAACAGAATCAGAACTCAAGAAGAAGGAAAAACGACGTGATGAAATGCTGGGACTTGCGCCCTTGAGGTAAGAAGAGGGGTTTACTGTTTCTGTACGTGCGGCAGAGACTGCGAACGGTCCCCTTCCAGGGCCTGGCATGTGATAGGGACTCGGTAAGGACGTGTTGAGTGAAAAAAATTAAAGTCAAGATTTTGAGCCATTATGCCCTATTTCATTTATATGGTAAGAAGAATCAATTATTTTGTTTAAAAGTAAGCTTATTTCTGTTTATTTAATCATGGGGTAGACATAGTCTTTACGTTTTTGTGTGTTTAATGCCTGAGACTTGGCTTGAGGGCATAGATTTTGACAGATTTAGAAGTGTTTGTTAATATGGTACTTTCTAAATCCCGCAAAGGAATTTAAGTACTGAAAAGTTCTCCCAAAAGATAAATTTCAAACTATATTTTTATGTCTTTTCCACTTTCAGAAAGAATAAATCATAGATTATTTCTGTTTAGATTTTCCCTTGCTTGTACAAGAAATTCACATGATGGTCGTTTATAAACAAAATTAAGTACGGAAGTATGTGATGATTACCTTGGTGTCTCCCAGAATGTAGAGAACAAAGCTGGTCACAGAGACCCTATCAATAAGACATTACCTTCAAGGAGCTAATGATCTAATTAAGGAGACAAGCTCTCAGAATCAGACATTTATAAAGTTGATCTTAATAAAATGCTTAAAAAATGTTTCAAACAAAAGCATTAGTTAAGAAGAGAGAAGCTAGTGGAAACAAAACGAGAAGAGTACTTTGCGTGTGAGGCAGGAGGTGAAGCTTAGCGAAGTTGGCTCGTCCCATGTGAGAGGAGATGGACATCAGAACAATGGGTGCAAAGGGAGAGGCATGACCTGTGCTGCAGTAGAAGTGCTATCTGGAATTTGGGGAATTATTTGTAGGTATTGATTCCCATAAGTTGGGAAGATAAGGCTACCTTATGTTCAGTCCTAGTTATAACTCTCTCTGACAGGTGATGTGCCAGCCTAAGGGGTTCAATATTGATAAGACTTGGCTTAGGAAAATTAATCTGATGGGGGTATATTGAAGGGACTAGGCTGAGAAAAACTCTGGAAGCAGAAAAACGAATAGAGTATATTTCCCTGGAAAACCAAGGAGTTGTTTCAGGAAAAGGAAAAGTCTAAGAAGATGCGCTTTGTGGCAGCCAACTTCTGAGATGTCCCCAGTGATCTCTGCATCCTGGTGTTCACACTCTCATGTAGTCTTCTCTCATGTAGTCCCAGGATTGGTCTGTGTAACTGATAAAATAGGATAGAAGTGATAGCACGTCCCTTCCACGATTAGGTTATGCAAGCTGCTGGGGCTTCCCTCACGTGTGTGTGCACGTGCGTGCTCTCTCTCGCTCGCTCTGATCTGCGGGAAGCTAGCTGCCATGCTGTGAGCAGCCCTGTGGAGAGTCCCACGTGGCAAGGACCGGAGGCCTTCAAACAGTAAGTCTGGAAGCAGGCTTCCCAGTAGTCAGGCCTCTAGCCGACTGCAGCCCTGGCTGACAGCTTGACTGCAAGTTTTTGCAAGACCCCTAGTCAGAAGCATGTCTCCTGGTACTCGTATCTGTGAGAAATAGTAAGTGCTGCTGTTTTAAGCTGCTAAGTTTTGGGGTATTTTGTTATGCAACAGTAGATGACTATCATAAGTATTAAGGTTGAAAACGAGATTATTGGGGCCACAAAGAGAATGTGATAAGGAGACAGATGCAGTAGTTTGAAAATAAAAAGGAAGGAGAGGAATTAAGTAGTATCTTGAAGAGAAAAGATCAAGTAAAAGATAAGACTTGAAGTTGGTAGAAAGTGCATGTATGGGAAATATATATGAGCTTAGTCCTGTGTCATGCTGCTATATAATAAATGGCAGAAATTAACTTTGTATTGTACTTCAGGACGCTGGCCATCACAGTTCCCCTTCCACTTACTCGTCGTTGTACCTCCAGCACTTCCTCGTATATTATAATTTTGATGAATATTTGCTGAACGAATGAGAACTATAGTATCCATTCCAGTTATTTATTACTATGTAACAAACCTTAAAACATAGTGCCTGACAACAACAATTTATTAATTTTTCATGGTTCTGTGGGATGACTGGGGTCAGCTGGTGGTTCTCACTGGGGCCTCTCACGTTGCTGCAGTCATCTGAAGGCTCAGCTGGGCTGCATGTTCAGCATGGTTCACGGGACTGCTGGCGATGCTAACAGTTGGCTGGGAGCTCAGTCACAAGGGCCTCCACGTGTGTCTTGGGCTTTGGCAGCATGGCAGCTGGGTTACCAAGTGAAGTATCCCAAGAGCAAGTGTTCCAAGAGACAGGAAGTGGAAGCAGCAAGTCTCTTAAGGCCTAGGCCTAGAAACTGGCACAGTGACACTTCATTTTCTGTTGGTCAGAGTAGTCACAGAGCCTACCAGGATTCAAGAGGACACTCTACCTCTCTTTTTTTTTTTTTTTGGAGACAGAGTCGTGCTCTATTGCCCGGGCTAGAGTGCCGTGGCGTCAGCCTAGCTCACAGCAACCTCAAACTCCTGGGCTCAAGCGATCCTACTGCCTCAGCCTCCCGAGTAGCTGGGACTACAGGCATGCGCCACCATGCCTGGCTAATTTTTCTATATGTATTTTTAGCTGTCCATATAACTTCTTTCTATTTTTAGTAGAGACGGGGTCTCACTCTTGCTCAGGCTGGTCTCGAACTCCTGAGCTCAAACAATCCGCCCGCCTCGGCCTCCCAGAGTGCTAGGATTACAGGCGTGAGCCACCGCACCTGGCCTTTTTTTTTTTTTTTTTTTTTAATTTCAGGATGTTGTGGCGGTACAAACATTTTGGTTACATGTTATGACTTTGCCACACCTAAACTATGATTTGAGGTGTGCCCTTTCCCTCCCTACAATGCTCACTGCATCCATTAGTTGTAAGTTTACCCACCCCCAACCCTCCAACCCCCAAAGAATATTACTGCCATGTCAGCACCTTAGTGTTGATCAGTCAGTGCC
>CM052447.1:31821769-31873522 GCA_028533085.1 Varecia variegata | reverse complement strand
CAAATTTTATTAATCCACTCATGGATTGACGGGCACTTGGGTTGTTTCCACATCCTTGCTATAGTGAATTGTGCTGCCATAAACATTCGAGTGCAGATGTCTTTATTATAGAATGTCTTTTGTTCCTTTAGGTAGATGCCTAATAGTGCTATTGCTGGATCAAATGGTATTTCTATTTTTAGTTCTTTGAGGTATCTCCACATTTTTTTCCACAGAGGTTGCACTAATTTGCAGTCCCACCAGCAGTGTAAGAGTGTTCCTTTCTCTCCATATCCTCGCCAGCATTTGTTGCTTTGGGATTTTTTGATAAAGGCGAATCTCACTGGGGTTAGGTGATACCTCATTGTGGTTTTGATTTGCATTTCCCTAATGATTAGAGATGTTGAGCATTTTTTATATGTTTGCTGGCCATTATGTCTTCTTTTGAAAAGTTTCTGTTCGTGTCCTTTGCCCATTTATCAATGGGGTTGTTTGATTTTTTTTTTTTTTTTTTTTTTTAGTTCTAGATAGATTCTTGTTATCAGGCCTTTATCGGATGTGTAGAGAGCAAATATTTTCTCCCTGTCTGTAGGCTGTCTATTCGCTCTAATGATAGTTTCCTTGACTGTGCAAAAGCTTTTTAATTTGATCAGGTCCCATTTATTTATTTTTGTTGCTGCTGTGATTGCTTTGGGGGTCTTCTTCAAAAATTCTTTGCCTAGGCTGATGTCTGAAAGGGTCTTCCCAACATCTTCTAGAATTCTTAAGGTTTTGTGCCTTAGGTTTAAGTCTGTCTGTTATCCATTGTGAATTGATTTTTGTAAGAAATGAGAGGTGGGGATCCAGTTTCAATCTTCCTCATGTAGTTATCCACTTTTCCCAGCACCATTTTTTGAAAAGAGATTCTTTCCCCTAGTGTATATTTTTGTCTGCTTTGTCAAAGATTAGATGACAATATGTGGATGGTTTCATCTCTGAATTCTCACTCTTGTTCCAAAGGTCTATCTCTCTGTTCTTGTGCCAGTACCATGCTGTTTTAGTTACTATAGCCTTGTAGTACAGCTTAAAGTCTGGTAGACTAATACCTCCCAGTTTGTTCTTTTTACTTAAGATTGCTTTGGCTATACAAGGTCTTCTCTGGTTCCATACAAAGTACGGAATTATTTTTTCTGGATCTGTAAGAATGATGATGGGACTTTGATAGGGATTGCACTAATTCTGTAGATCACTTTAGGTAGTATGGACATTTTAGCAATGTTGATTATAGCAATCCATGAGCAAGGTAGATTTTTCCATCTGTTTACATCTTCTATAATTTCTTTTCTTAGTGTTTCATAGTTCTCTCTGTACATGTCTCTCGCCTCTTTCATTAAACATACTCCTAGATATTTACCTCTTGATGGGAAGATAATATGTGTAGTAACCCTGTATTTGCAGCAGCATCTGTGTGCCATTCTAGTTATCACACGTTAAGTAAGAGAACCTAAAGCTAGAAAAGGTTCAGAGGAAGCACTGAAAATGGACCAAGATACTGGCAGGGCTGCTAAGTAAAGACACATGTGGTGAAACCATTTCCATAAGGCACCAAAACGTGAGATGAACCCCAGTTTGCTCACCAAGCTTTAACAGAATGCCAGTGAGACATCCTGGGGGACTGGAGAAAGATGAGTTTAGGACAAATGAAAGAGGAAGTCCTCTTTCCGATGGTGGGCAATAACATTATAAAATACATTATATTTTTTTAATTTTAAATAAATTGATGAATGAAAGATCAATAATGAATTAAGAGGACTTTTTTTTAAATGTGGAAAAGCAATGGCCTAGGAGTGCAGTCAGACTGATATCTATTAGTAATTCTAGCTTTGCTGGGTGGCCTTAGGGATGTTAATTAACCCATCTGGGCCTCAGTGTCCCCCTTGTAAAGTGAGAAGGTTGACTTAGATGATCACTAAGCTTCTTTCCAGCTCTGGTTGTAGTATAGGACACTACTGTCAGACACTCCCTGGGGTCACTTTCAAAGACATTGTGGAGGTCTATTTATGACAATCACTTAGGGGGAGAGTTATTAATATTATTGGTGAAGAGGGATAAAGTAACAAGAAAGATTACATTTATCAGTGTGTCATTTGTCTTTGCATCTACAGAATGTGCCCTTGGTGCCAGTACTGTCATGAGAACTGTCTGTTCATGCAACCAGTGTTTACTTTACAGGCACTCCGCTGGGCGCTGGTAATACAGCGTAAACAAAGTAGCCAAAGTCCCTGCCTTCGTGCAGTTTATATCCTAGTGGGAGATGAATAACAAGTAAATGTATGATATGCCAGATAATGATCATTGGCATGGAGGAAAAAACAGCAGGATAAGGGAACAGGGAGTAGCTGAAGGGCGGTAGGAGGGGAGTTGCTAATGAAGGTGGCATTTGAGAGAAGTGAGTTAGCCAGCCACGCACTAGAGGAGGAGCATTCTAGGCAGTCCAGAATCTCTAAGGCATGTTTAACCTGAAGGCCACAGGGAAAAGTGGCAGAAGAGGAGCTCAGAGAGGTAATAGAGAGCCAGATCTTATCCTCTTTGGGGAAAATAATATTTTCACTTAAAACCCCAAACTCATCAACACCTAATATGAGACCAACATTATGAATGAAATGTCATCTGAAAATATGCCTGTTTATCATTTTGTCTAGTTCTGACTCAGGTTCATTTATTATAGTATCTCATTTAAATAAAAACTCAATTAGTATTTCTTCCAAAGGGTTTTTTCAGTACCATGTAGGTGTGAGCCCTTGTACATGCAGTCCCTTTGGAAAAAGAATGCTGTCAAAATACAGGTGAATTGAATTTCTGAAAAACTAAACAAAAATCCCAAAGAGTAAATTTCAAATACCTCATCATAAAGAACAACAGGTAAAGCAAGGTAATAGATAAGTTAATTAGCTTGCTTTTTTTTTTTTTTTTTTTCCCCTGGGCTCGAGTGCAACATCATAGCTCACTGTAACCTCAAACTCCTGGCTTCAAGCAGTCCTCCTGCTTCGGCCTCCCAGAGTACTAAAATTACAGGCATGAGCCATGGCACCTGGCCTAATTAGCTTGATTTAATCATTCCAAAGTGTGTACATGTATCAAAACATTATATTGTGCCTCATAAATGTATACAGTTCTGATTTGTCCCTTGAAAATAATACTAATTTTTGGCCGGGCGCAGTGGCTCACGCCTGTAATCTTAGCACTCTGGGAGGCCGAGGCAGGTGGATCGCTCAAGGTCAGGAGTTCGAAACCAGCCTGAGCAAGAGCGAGACCCCCGTCTCTACTAAAAATAGAAAGAAATTATCTGGCCAACTAAAAATATATATAGAAAAAATTAGCCGGGCATGGTGGCACATGCCTGTAGTCCCAGCTACTCGGGAGGCTGAGGCAGGAGGATCACTTAAGCCCAGGAGTTTGAGGTTGCTGTGAGCTAGGCTGATGCCACGGCACTCACTCTAGCCCGGGCAACAAAAGCGAGACTCTGTCTCAAAAAAAAAAAAAAAAAGAAAATAATACTAATTTTTAAAAAACCTTGTGAACCATATGAAAAATAAACTCATGAAAATCAATAACATATCATAAAAATGAAAAAAAAACCAAAATGAACCTAGAGAACCCTAATATCAGTAGCTTATTCTCTAGGGAAGTTTCTTTACTTTTTATTAGAACACTTATTTTAACGTCTTAGGTAATCATCAAAAAAGAAGACACCAAAACCTGGACCGTATTGATGAAAGGTTTTTTGCGTGTATGAATTATGAATGTATAAAAATAGGGTTAAAATTGTATATATGCTGGTAGTTCTCCACAGAGACGTCCCCAGACCATCATTAGGCTATTGTAGCTGGGTCACTTTTTAGGTAGTGGGCACATAATTGAAGACCACAGTATTCAGGAAGTAACAGAAACATGAGAGTACTCATTCTCTGCATACCTTCATATTTACTCATATATGAAATAAGAATACTTCATATTTCGTGGCATAAAAATTATAGGTCTGTTGTCACAGATCAGTTCAGGTTGGCATTTCTTGGTCATGGTGTGCACTTTTTTTGATCATTAAGTAATACCAGTATGCAAGCACTAACCCTTGAGTTTCTGGTTTTCCTTTTACTTTATTATAAGACTCCCATTATAGACTAATTTATTACACCACTTTGACTTTCTGTACTAATTTAATTTTAAATAAGAATCTGGAATGTTTGTGAAGTAAATTTGATGTTTTTAAAAGATTATTTTTTTATTTTTTGAGATAGAGTCTCACTGTGTTGCCTAGGCTAGAGTGCCACGGCGTCAGCCTAGCTCACAGCAACCTCCTGGGCTCAAGCGATCCTCCTGCCTCAGCCTCCCAGGTAGCTGGGACTACAGGCACGCGCCACCATGCCCAGCTAATTTTTTCTATTTTTAGTTGTTTGGCTAATTTCTTTCTATTTATAGTAGAGGTGGGGTCTCAGCTCTTGCTCAGACTGGTCTCGAACTCCTGAGCTCAAGCAGTCCTCCTGCCTTGGCCTCCCAGAGGGCTAGGATTACAGGCATGAGCCACAGCACCCAGCCTAAAAGATTAAGTTTTATTGCTTCAGAAGTATCAGCAAAAATAGGTGTGGAGCCAGTATCTGCTGTAGAGACAGTAATTCCTTAGCTAGAGTGGCACTAGTAAAATGGGTTCACCATTTCTGTACCTTAAACCCATGTAGCGTTTAGCTGAGTGGTTGGCTTCCTTCCTTTTTCTGTGTAATTTAAATTTTTTTTTATTTTGAAATAACTTACAGAAAAAATGCAAAAATAGTAGAGACTTCACCTATGTCCTTCACCCAGCTTCTCTTGATGTTAACAGTTATGTAAGCATAATATAGTTATCAAAACCAGAAAATTAATATTGGTATAATGCTACTAACTAAATTACCAACCTTTTTCAAATTTCAGCAGTTTTTCCGTTAGTGTCCTTTTTTTGTTTCAGAATCCAGTCCGGGATCCCACATTGCATCTAGTTATTATTTCTCCTTAGGCTCCTGCAGTCTATAACAGTTCATCAGTCCTTCTTTGTTTTTCATGACCTTGACACTTTTGATGAATATGACCAGTTAATTTATAGAATATCTCTCAGTTTGGCAAACACCACAGTAATTACTATTGCAAGCAAGATCTAATCGATACTAAAATCAGTGGGCAGAAGTTGGAGGGGAAGCAGGGTATTTACATAGTCTAAATGTATCTCTCCTAAGATTTATTAATTACAAAGAGCAAAATAGTAACTTTACAATGGAGAAACTTGGCTGATACCACCTTAACTAAGTGATTTCACCAGTAAAGTAAGACATATTGACATCATGTGCCCACAGATATGATGCCCTGTAAAACGTACAATGTCACTTTTATGGTATTCTTCCCCAAAATACATAACCTCAGTCTAATTATGAGAAACCTCAGATAGATTATTTTTAATTGTATGTGTTCTGTTAAGGCAAAGCATAATTGATTTGAAGGAAAAGGAAATACCAGAATTAAGAAACAAACTGCAGAACGTTAATAGAGACATACAACGCCTAAAGAATGACATAGAAGAACAGGAAACACTCTTGGGTACAATAATGCCTGAAGAAGAAAGTGCTAAAGTATGTCTCACGGATGTTACAATTATGGAGAGGTTCCAGGTAAGTTTATTGTAGTTGCATAAACTTGCAGTTGTATAAAACTTGTTCTGTGGTGGCTTGAATGTGAAGCATTAGAGTGTTAGACACAGTATGCAGGTACAGATTGTATTTAGGGTTCCACGTCCTGGGTTTCAGGTAGCCTCAGGGAGCAACTGCTTAGTTTATATTACTGTGTTTAAATTTTTTTGTTTATAAATTATGGAAATTAAGATATAATTCTGGTTGTTTTTCATTTTTAGTCAGCTTCCTTTTGTTTACATCATTTGAATTGCTAAAATTTAATTTCACTTTTATCCTATTAAACTTTGCTAAAATCATATCTGGAAGTGGTTTATAAGTTTAGTTTTTGTTTGTTTGTTTTGAGACAGGGTCTTGCCCAGGCATGAGAGCAGTGGTATCATCATAGCTCACTGCAACCTCAAACTCCTGGGTGGGCTCAAGTGATCCTCCTGCCTCAGCCTCCTGTGTAGTTGGGACCATAGGGGTATGCCACCACACCCAGCTAATTTTTCTAGAGACAGGGTCTCACTGTGTTGCTCAGGCTGGTCTCAAACTCCTGACTTCAAGTGATCCTCCTGCCTTGGCCTCCCAAGGTGCTAGGATTACCGTGCCTGGCCTATAAGTTTAGATTTTAAAAAATAATTGATAATAGCAATTAATTCTTAAAGATTTTGAATAATGATAATGCAGTGAGTTTTTTAAAGGAAATAACTTTGTTCTATTCTTCAGATGGAACTTAAAGATGTTGAAAGAAAAATTGCACAACAAGCAGCTAAGCTACAAGGAATAGACTTAGATCGAACTGTTCAACAAGTAAACCAGGAAAAACAAGAAAAACAACACAAATTAGATACAGGTAATACAGTCTGTTTCCTCATGTGCTCATAAAGACTTTGATATTGCCAGCACATGCTTTTTATGGTAAATTTTATGCCTATGACATGGACAAGGAACTTCTTTCCAACTCATAGTATGTTCAGTCTTTTCTCAAAAGCATCACTTCTCTTTGTTTCCTTGCTTTGCACAGCAGATTTTGAATGGTAGGAGAGTATCAGATGAGTTGTACTCTTTCTCAGTCATACCTGCCCTGTGAGCTTTACCTGTGAATGGCCAGGAGGGGACGTCAGGCACCTCGGGGGGTGGGGGGGGTGGCAGGGTCCTTGTTACACTTCTGTTGCCTAGGTGGGGCCTGCAGAAACTCAGCCTTGGTGGGTTCCATAGACGAGGAGGGTGATACTAATAGTGTTTTCTGTCCCCTTACATTGATCACTGTGTCAATATGTTTTCCTACAGTTTCCAGTAAGATTGAATTAAATCGTAAGCTTATACAGGACCAGCAAGAACAGATTCAACACCTAAAAAGTACTGCAAATGAACTAAAATCAGAGAAACTTCAGATATCCACTAATTTACAACGTCGTCAGCAGCTGGAGGAGCAGACTGTGGAATTATCCACTGAAGTTCAGTCTTTATGCAGAGAGATAAAGGTAATAACATTTATACATTTGTTTTGTTTTGTTTTTTGAGACAGAGTCTCACTCTGTTGCCCGGACTAGAATGCCGTGGCGTTAGTCTAGTTCACAGCAACCTCAAACTCCCAGGCTCAAGCAATCCTCCTGCCTCAGCCTCCCAAGTAGTTGGGACTACAGGCATGTGCCACCATGCCTGGCTAATTTTTTTCTACATACATTGTTAGTTGTTCAGATAATTTCTATTTTTAGTGGAGACGGGGTCTCCCTCTTGCTCAGGCTGGTCTTGAACTCCTGACCTTGAGCAATCCTCCCGTCTCAGCCTCTCAGAGTGCTGGGATTACAAGCATGAGCCACCGCACCCGGCCTGTTTTTAAATTAGTTCATATATAAAAAATACTTTTTATTGGTGTAGAGGCTAGAACTATGACTATTGTGAGGATCAAATGAAAATGGTATGACAATTCTTTATGTGGTTCCTGAATGTCAGAACTTCACTAATAAGTAAAGATTTCTGCAAGAAGGAGTTTGGCCGTGATAGGGAAGAACTGCCTGCCTGGTTAAGTAGTGAACTTTGGCCGGGCGCGGTGGCTCAGGCCTGTAATCCTAGCACTTGGGAGGCCGAGGCGGGCGGATTGCTTGAGCTCAGGAGTTCGAGACCAGCCTGAGCAAGAGCGAGACCCCGTCTCTACTAAAATTAGAAAGAAATTATCTGGCCAACTAAAAATACATATAGAAAAAAAAACATTAGCCGGGCATGGTGGCGCATGCCTATAGTCCCAGCTACTCAGGAGGCTGAGGCAGGAGGATCGCTTGAGCCCAGGAGTTTGAGGTTGCTGTGAGCTAGGCTGACGCCACGGCACTCACTCTAGCCCGGGGCGACAAAGCGAGATTCTGTCTCAAAAAAAAAAAAAAAAAAAAAGTAGTGAACTTTATGTTATTAGAGGTGGTCAGGTGGGGGTTGTATAACTCCAGATAAGGATTCCTGCTTGTGTGGGAGGTTTGTTTTATCTAAAATTCCTATATCCATGGCAGACACTCAGTCATAGCACTCTGTCCATTTGATTCTAGATGTAGTCTTGGAATTCTTACCGATACAGTGAGCAGGCACTGAGTTGCCACTAGAATGCATTTGCCATCCCTTATTTAGATGAATCGAATCTAAGGCTCAACTAATTAAGTTTATGAACAGTTTTAGAAACAACAGTCTTATCTAGATTTCCATAATTACATTCATTAAGCACTCAATATATTACTGAATCTATTAATCATTACTACAGATGTTTCTTGATTTCTTGAATAATTTTGGATTACAAAATATCACAGGCTTAGAATATGATATGAAATAACACTACCTTGCATTTGTGTAATTTTTTTACTGTTTATAAAGCACTTTGGGCTAGGCATGGTGGATCCTACCTGTGACCCTAGGACTCTGGGAGGCCAAGCTGGAATGATTGCTTAAGCTCAGGAGTTTGAGACCGGCCTAACCAAGAGCAAGACCCCGTCCCTACTAAAAGTAGAAAACTTAGCCAGGTGTCGTGATGCGTGCCTGTAGTCCCAGCTACTCAGGAGGCTGAGGCAGGAGGATTGCTTGAGCCCAGGAGTTTGAGGTTGCTGTGAGTTACAATGATGCCACTGCACTCTACCCAGGGCAACAGGGCGAGACTCTGTCAGGAAAAAAAAAAGCACTTTGACATTAAACTATTTAGTGTCTCAGCAATCCTGTTGAGATAGATGACTAAATCTCATTTTTATAGAAAAAGAAATTGAGATTTACAAATGTCCCATGAGTTGCCTAAGTTCATGCAGCTAATGGACAGGGTTGATTTTCAGATAGATCTTCTGACACTAAAGACATTTGACTTCCTACCACACCACACCACACCACTTCCCAATGATAAAATATACCTCCATTGAAGTAATACTAAATAATTATATCTACCTTTATAGATTCAATCGATATTTCAGGATGTTAAATTGCTTGAGGATCACTGTTTTCAACAGTGGTTATCATATAATTATGTTGTAGAGATGCTATAGAGGCTAAATAGTGGGGACTTCTGATTCGTAAGATAGTTTATTACTTAAGAGCCCCCTTCCTTCCAGAGTAAGTGTGCACACACCAACATCAGTGTACCAGTCTGCTTTTTTACCGTAAAATAGCTGCTTAGTCTTAGCAGACTAAGTTTAAGGACAGAAGTGCTTTTATCATCATATACCTGTCTGTAAAAGAGACGCCTGGACTAAGTGAGCCTTCCTGTTCTTTGATCACACAGAGCTGACATGGGCCCCTGTAAAATCATGAAGACTCATGCCTGAAGACATATGCTAATATAATTGGAAGCACATGGCTTAGATTAAGAATCAAGTCCGTGACTGAGGCAGGAGAGCATGCATCATGGTTAGGAGAGTGAACTCGAGCTGAACTGGGTTAGAGTCCTAGCTGCTTCATTCATTGGCTATTGTGACCCTAGATAATTCATTCCCTTTGCCTGTTTGTTCATTGGAAATATGGGGATGAAAATAAATGTGCTTTCCTCATAGGGTCATTGAAAGGAGCAAATGAGTTGACTTTGAAAACCTGGCACATAAAAATGCTTTTATTAAGACTGTAAAGTCTGACACCGAAAAAAAGATCATGGAATATTACATAAGACTTCATGTTTTTAATATTTTTAGGATGCTAAAGAGCAGGTGAGCCCTTTGGAAACAACATTGGAAAAGTTCCAGCAGGAAAAAGAAGAATTAATCAACAAAAAAAATACAAGCAACAAAATAGCACAGGATAAAGTAAGATTTCATTTATAACTTACCAATATCTATATTAAACTTATGCTTATAGCACCATGTTGGACACTATTATTTCACATGAAATTAATAGCTTAAGATAAATAGTATTTTCAGATTCATGATACAATTTTGACATTAGAAATTTTTGTAAGAATAAGGATTTTTTTTAAGATTAAGGATTTAACCTAAATTATTTTGCTTCTTGGTCTAAAAATAGAAGTTAAGGATTGATACTGTTTAATCCATTCCCATAAGGTGATAAAGGGACTTGTCTGAGATCATACAATTTGGTAGTGGTGGAAACTGGAACGCAAGGTTCATAACTTCCAAGCCAATGTTTTATTATGCTCTTCTATTAAGTGCCCTGATCCCAACCAATGTAAATTTAATATTTTTCTACAGCTGAATGATATTAAAGAGAAGGTTAAAAATATTCATAGTTATGTGAAAGACATTGAGAATTATATTCAAGATGGGAAAGACGACTATAAGCAGGTAATTTAAAACTTAAAATTATGTATTTGGTTATATTTTTCTTTCATGTGCTTAAAGAATTTTCTTTTTTGTAGCAAAAAGAAACTGAACTTAATAAAGTAGTAGCTCAACTAAGTGAATGCGAGAAACACAAAGAAAAGATAAATAAAGAAATGGGAATCATGAGACAAGATATTGATACTCAGAAGGTAGGTCTTTTTTGCTTATGGTATGACTTATACCTATAACGTTCTTTTCTGTATTTAGTTTTCTTTTCAATAGAAGATCCATTAAATAGAAATGCAAACAGTAGAAAAAAAGCAATTCCAATAACACATTCTTATTTATTTTTCATTTTAATTTTCAATAAAAGACTCATGATAAAATTTTAAACATAAAGGCATAAAATTAAAAGTGTTCCTTCCCCTTCTTCTAATTTCCTGTTGCACTCCTAAATGTCTTTAGTGTTACAGTTTCTTGTTTGTTCTTAAAGTTTTTTATTTATAATGCCATCAGATATAGATAGGTTGATGATTGATTTAAGAGTGTGTGTGGGCTGGGCGCGATGGCTCACGCCTGTAATCCTAGCACTCTGGGAGGCCGAGGAGGGTGGATCATTTGAGCTCAGGAGTTTGAGACCAGCCTGAGCAAGAGCGAGACCCCGTCTCTACTAAAAATAGAAAGAAATTATATGGACAACCAAAAATATACATAGAAAAAAAATTAGCCAGGCATGGTGGCGTGTGCCTATAGTCCCAGCTACTCGGGAGGCTGAGGCAGAAGGATCGCTTGAGCCCAGGAGTTTGAGGTTGCTGTGAGCTAGGCTGATGCCATGGCACTCTAGCCTGGGCAGCAGAGTGAGACTCTGTCTCAAGGAAAAAAAAAAAAAGAGAGAGAGAGAGACAGTGTGTGTGTGTGTGTGTGTGTATGTATTTATTTAAATTTACTTTTACAGATGGCATCATACCAATACCATGTATTATTCTGTACCTTTTTTTACTTAATGTAATTCAGTCTTACATATCAACTCACAGATATGTCACATTCTTTTTAATGATTATAAAATAGTCCATTTTGTGTATGCCATAATGTAGGTTATTTTTTTTCCTTGTTGCAAACTGTGTGGCAGTGAATATCCTTCTCCATATTTCTGTATCTTTTCTTATGTCTTTATATAGGATAAATTCACAGAATAGGGATTGAGGTCTAATTCTTAAAAGTTATCTGTAAGGAAAGTATGTTAAGGCATTTTCCAGTTGATTTTTATATCATTTATTTTCTCTACTAAAGAACTGAATTTCCACAGCATAATTCAGATCACATTGAGAAGTTATCTCCAACATGTCTTATACAAGCATTGTAGTTAACACCTTTAAAAAACTATACCATTTTTCTGTTCTGCTCTGTTGCTGTTTTAAACATAATTTGCTATCTGAATACTTTTATCACTTGGTTATAAGTAGTGGTTTGAAGATTAGCTAGATCACTTTCTGTTGGGTCTGTCTATAGCACCAGGAATTTCAAATATATAAAATATCAGAGGTAAATATTTGCCTGACTTAATAAATGCTGAATAACTGTATAAATTTATGATGCATATATGACAAAATACTTATCGCTAGCTTATATGTGGTTTGCCCATAAAATCACAATCTATAAATCAATAACAGCTCTCTATCTGCATCTACAAAGATTAAGATTAATCTCTGACCCCTTTCAAGGTGATGGTCTAAACTTAGTGGAGCTGATGGTACTAGTTTATTTTGTAACCTACTTTATTCCAGAAATTTACTAAATTACATACAATAGAGCAACAATAAATACATTTTAAATAATGGGAAAACAAGGCAATGTAGAAACAAGGGCAAGAAGGTAATGAAACCAGGAGAAAAGTAAGTGAATACAGGGAACTCTGGTGCTTGTGAAAGGCTCTAGTAGTCTAAGGAAGAAAGGAAGTTAGTTGAGATTCACATTGTGTCAAAGCTAAAAGGAAATCAGATCCCTGTACTGAGACCAGAGAAGAGTGTTTCTATTCACAGAAGGGAGGACTCCGTGTAGTCTTCAACAAGCTTCATAGGCCTTGTTTTTTCTTCACGGTGTATCTCGGCATCCTTATCCCCTGATGAGGTTCTGTAGAAAGTGATGGGACTGAAGCCAAAATAAATGTCAGTGTGTTCAGAGAGCAAAGGTTCTTAGCTAGGGACGCCCGTCAAAATCCTCCGGTTTTTTCATTCCTAGGTATAGAACTAAGAAAATTGAAAACACATGTTCACAAAACAACTTGTATAAGAATGTTCATAGCAGCATTGTTCATAATAGTCAAAACATGGAAACTCCCAAATGACTATCAACTGATGAGTAGATAAACAAAATGTAGCATATTTGTATGATGGTATATTATTCAGCCATAAAAAGGAATGAAATTTCGATACATTCTACAACATGGATGAACCTTGAAAACATGCTAAGCAAAAGATGCCAGTCACAAAAGACTACATATAGTATGATTCCATGTATATGAAATGTACAGAATAGGCAAACCCAGAGACAGAAAGCAGACTGATGTTTTCAGGGACTGGAGGGAAGCGGTGAGGATGGAATAGAAAGTGACTGTTAATCTGCAAAGGAATATGGGATTTCCTTTTGCGGTGATCAAATGCTCTGGAATTGAATAGTGATAATGGTTGTACAATCTTGTGAATAAACTAAAACCACTGAATTACATACTTTTAAATGGTGAGGTTTGTGGTTTATGAATTATATCTCAACTTCTAAAAAATCACTTAGGTTATTAAAAACACACGTCTATTTCTCCAGTCCAGACCAATAAACTCTGGGGTTTGGTCAGAGGCAGGTGTGCTTTGTTGACGTTCCCTAGGGGTTCTCATGTGTCCCCTCTAACTGTCAACCACAGAGCCAGAGTGCTAGATGGACTGCAGAGTTTCCAGGCAGTCTTCTATAAATGGCATTAATCCCAACCAGACTTCTCATGGAGTTTGGACTGTCATCTGTTCAGTATGCCACTCCATCACAGATAGCTAGAACACAGCCAATTTTTATGTTTCCATTAGGTGGCCACCTGCATGCATTAACTGTCATCTGAGCTGGTAACTGGGGTTAACATTTAAGAGCCAGGGAGCTTGTTTACATGCTGCAGCCCTATTTAACTTAGTCCACAGTATAAAATAATTTGGGAATCTAATCTGAGTCCCTCATTTTTCAGATGAAGGATATGAAGGGAACTAAAGGTGACTTGACTTGCCCAAGGTCACAAAAGTAGTAACTTGACTCTACATTGTTAAATTTCTAGTAAAGTGGAAAAACGGTTCTAGTGTACTATAACTGCATCTGGTTTTCTTTCCTTCCTTTCTCTGATAACTTCAGATTTTGTGGAGTGTAATTGGAACTCTCACTACTTAAAGTACAAAGCACAAATTTGACCCAAAAGGCGTTTTACTAGCAATTGTTGAACCAGACACTCTACTGATTATATACACTAATTCATTTAATGTTCACAATAGCTCTTTATGATGGGAGGGTATCATTATCACCATGTTACTGGTGAACTGAGGCTCACAGAATTCAAATTAATTTGCGTGTTTCCTAGTTTAAAGATTATAGCACTGAAGTCAGATGTACCTAACTTCAAAGCCTATGTGCTTTAACTACTGTGCTATATACTGTCTTTCAAAACTAAAATAAGAATAATAGAAGCTGACCTAAAAGAAAGAAATGCCTAGCTTTCTGGTAATCATGCAGGCCAAGCAGACCAGGAACAATATTTCATGCCAAAAATCAGTCTCGCCTAAAAATCTGATAGAGTCCTTTCATGCATTCAGGAAAGCAGATTCAGGTGTTACATAGTATCAGATGAAAGCAAGCAATGACACATTCCCATGTTCCTAATGAGGAAAAAGTGCAAGCACAGTCCCCTATGGAAAAACTTTGGAGAATCATAGCAGCAACACTGGTATGTTAGATTGTCTTAGCAACACAGGACACTTACAATCATGTCATTTTAGTCACCTTTAACTGCTTATAATAATGTCTTTAATAGATAAATACAGTCCTCCCTTGGTATCTGAAGGCATTAGCTTCAGGACCCGCACAGATACCAAAATCTGGGATGCACAAATCCCTTATATAAAATAGCATATATAATATTTGCATATAACATACCCACATCCTCTCATATGCTTTAAATCATCTCTAGATTACTTATGATACCTAATACAATGCTATGTAGATTTTATACTGTATTTTTAAAATTTGCATGATTTTATTGTTATTTTTTTCCCACAAATATTTTCAATCCATAGATGGTTGAATCTGTGGATGTGGCCCTGTGGATATGGAGGGCTGACTGTACATTTATATTATTTCCAGGAAAAATGAAAGTAGCCTTACTTTCTGACTATTAAAAAAAAAACAACTCTAAAAATAGCGATTCATGTATGGGCAGGATTGGATGTGAATATTAAGCATGTGAGAGAAGTTCTTGACTTCCTTCTCACTCCCAGCTACCCCCTGGCCTTTACTGTTGGCGGCAAGATAGATATTGCCAGAGATCTGCCGTCTGTCCGCTTCCCACACTGCCAAGTTTATCTCAGCTGCAAGGGCTATTGCAGGAGGGTTCCAGCTCCATCTTTGGGAAGTCCTGACTCTGAACTTGGGACAGATAAGTTTTCTACATACAGGCTTTTGTGGGCCAGACCACCATTGTTTCTGCAGAATAAGATTTTTTTCTAAATTCCAAAAAGTCAAATTATAAATTGTTTTCTAATATTTGTCTCTTGACAACACAGTCCATGATAATCACCAGGAAAACTACTGAAATAATTATGGTATTGCTGCTGCTACTGCTAAGTGATTGGGTCTCTTTTCAAGGACAAAGCTACTCAACAAAAACAGCCAATTTTTTAATAGTTCAGTTCAGTAGCCAAGAAAGTATGAAGAAGTTCATAGATAAATGCTACTTTTGTGGCACTTTTTACTGCCTTATTGATCATTGTCAACCCGAAGGTAGAGGTTGTATCTGACATATGGTATTTAACAGTCTTGATACCTGTTAGGAGACAAATGGAAGAAAAAGTTGGGGGAGACTTTGATAGTATTAACCTCTTCTGATCTTTTAGATCAGTAGGCTCCATTATGGAGTTCCTATGCAAGATAGTCTCAGTATTAAATATTAAAATGTCTAGTTATATTTTTTATTTCATCATTTAAAATTTCTATTTTGTATGTTTTATAATGAATACCATTTAATAGCATGTTTACTAGATACTTTAATACTTTATAAGTAAGTATACAAAGATATATGCTCATCATTTATTATGGGACTCCCCATCAAGCATGAGACCTGTTTTTTAGAGCATGGTCAGTAAAGAGCAGTAAAAGCTACTCTACCAGAGGAGGTGTCACACTTGTGACTGTGAATGGGGGCGGGGGGAGCGTTCAGGTTAGTCCAGACCTGGAGATTTCTCAGTGGTTTGTTCTCCTTTTGTTGAATTTGATACGATCTGAATAAGGCACCGTTAGCACTGCCTATCAGCAGTTGCCTGTTATGGATCTCATGTAGTAACTTGGTTGTTTTTGTTAACTGATTTAATATTTACATTTAGATACAGGAAAGGTGGCTACAGGATAACCTTACTTTAAGAAAAAGAAGCGAGGAACTAAAAGAAGTTGAAGAAGAAAGGAAACAACATTTGAAGGAAATGGGTCAAATGCAGGTTTTACAAATGAAAAAGTATGTTT
Organism: Varecia variegata; assembly: GCA_028533085.1. Lineage (NCBI taxonomy): Eukaryota > Metazoa > Chordata > Mammalia > Primates > Lemuridae > Varecia > Varecia variegata. The sequence continues at coordinate 31,857,378 of CM052447.1, read as the reverse complement.
TAAAAAATAGTCTTTAGTTTAACTAAAAGTTTTTATTATTGAAATGTGAAAAATATTAAATACCTGTTTTTAAAAAGAATTTAAGCCTCAGTCCAGCATCCCTTGAGACTTATAAGAAGATGAACAAGGTTTTGATAGAAATATATTTCATGGCCTTAAGAGTTGAATTACTGAAGAAGTGATGTAGAATTGGTAATCACCATGGTGATGGGCAGTAGTTATTCAGTATTAAACATGCCAAGTCCCCAGACGTGTTGCTTGCCTGCTGTACAGAATAGTGGTCATGGACCCTGCCCGGGCAGAGCCTGTGCAGTGTGTCCTGTTGCCAGTGGAGTCACTGCCAGCATAATCTGTCAGTGAAGACTCATCCTAGATTTTCCCAGTTGTAATTATGTGTCCACCAGAGCATTTTTTTTTTAATGAACCCGATGCTTCCTTTATCTGGTCTTGCTGGTACTTACTGTAGCGCTGCCTTTCTAGTACAGCAGAAGAGATTTTGTTCTGCCCTGTCTGCCTTGGAGTTAGGAATTCTGTGAGAACCTGGTTGATGCTAAGAGACTAGTCTGGCATAAAAGGTTGTACTAGCCAAACACTTAGATTTTGAATCACCGCAGATGGTAAAATCTAGGCTTCTCATTCATTCAACTCTTCCTTGTAGATTTTTCATTTGTCATCTTGAATTTATACAGAAATCTGAATCAAAGAATGCTTAGGTTTTTCTAAAGGATATAGTAAGGTGAAGTTTTCAGTTAATTGGTAAAACCTAACAAATGGTTAATCCTGTGTTATTGTGAGCACTCTCGGTTTAGCTATTTAAAATCTCTTTCATGTATCAAGGAGATCAGACTTGGTAACTGGAAAAGCTCGTCATTTTCAGCCTCTTCATTTTCATGCATCAGGGTGCTGAGGTGCAGAGAAATCCCGGAGGGAATGACGATGAAAGCCGACGTGACCCTACTACCTTAGTTCCCAATCCTCAGCTCTTTAACGCTGTGCAGTGTTAGTGCATTCTGTGACAAGCTGGAAAAGTAAAGCTTTCAGAAGAAGCTTTTCAATGAAATAATTTATTCTTTGCTACTAAGGACCAAAACCAGATATTTTTAAAATTCCTTCTGTGATAGGTACATAACAATGCTTTTTACATTAATTCAGATTACTAAGTATAATTGATCTTTTTCAAAACTTTCTTCAACCAGGACACAAGAGAAATATGAGACCAACTCTGCAAGGATGTCCATAAACTTGAGAGCAGTGGTTTGCGCATAAAGAGGGTGGTTAATAAGTGATTGTTAAATAAATGAAAAATTTTAAAGCATACATTGAAATCGGTGTACTCTGCCAAAGTATCAGAAAAGTTTAGGTATTATACTTCTTTTTGGTCGGTATTGTGGCTTTTATACTTGTGGAATAGAAATTTTATTTTCATAGAGGAGTCAAAAATTTTAGTAAGTTTTACTGCAGAAAATTAATAATTTAACTTGGATAAAATTGTATTGTGTCTTTGACATATTGTAAGCAAAATGATGAAGCCTATTATCCAGTAACTTCTCAGTGTTGGTAATTGTGCATTCTTAGTTCACAATCAGAAATTTGTGAATTTGTAATATTAATCACTAAGAGTGTTTTACATAGGTTAGTCAGTGTCTAAAAGTCAGGTACTTTCTCAGTGCTCACATGTTGTGAGGTTTCCCTATTTAGCCCATAAAAATTAGCTGTTCAAAAACCTATGTGCTGCAGAGATTCGGAAGGAAGATAATTTTCTTCAGTACTGAAGCCTTAGATAAAAAGCAAGAAGAGACTCTGTTCTCATATACTGATTGCTGCAGAGAATGACACCTATCTAAAGAGATCTATGATTTTTCCACTTCAGTTGCTGAAAGTTAAAAAATGGTCCTCATTTGTCATTTTTCCCTTTTACAGTGAACATCAGAAGTTGGAAGAGAACATAGAAAATATAAAAAGAAATCACAGTTTGGCATTAGGGCGACAGAAAGGTTATGAGGAAGAAATTATTCATTTTAAGAGAGAACTTCGAGAACCTCAATTTCGTGATGCTGAGGAAAAGTATAGAGAAATGATGATCGTTATGAGAACAACAGAGCTTGTGAACAAGGATCTGGACATTTATTATAAGACCCTTGACCAGTAAGTACTAAATAGGGGATTTTGTTCCCATTGCATTATCAACTAGCATATTTAAGTCATCTTTTCCCCTGTTTTTTCCTTTTTAAATGTGATATTTAATATATACCATAGACTGGAAAAATGTGTGTGTGTGTGTGTGTGTGTGTATATATGTATGTATATATACATATACATACATATATGTACATATACATATATATGTATGTATATATACATATATGTATATACACACACACACACACACACTAACTTAAGTTATGAAACAAATGATATCCACTGTTTTTTAGAGAAAACATGAAACATTTATGAAAATAGACCATATATGATTATAATAAATTCCAAATGCTCAATATCATAATAGACAATATTCTTTGACCATAATGAAATAAAATTAATAACAAAAGACTAGCTTAAAATTCTAAATAAACTAAATGACATATTGCTGACTCTCTGGGTTAAAGAGGAAACTATAAAGGAAATTAAGAAATACTTGGGGGAAAAAATGACAAAATAGTAATTATCAAAAATTTGTAGGACATAACTAAATCAGCATTTAGATACAAACTTTTAACTTTATATGCATTTATATGGAGACTGAAAATATTAAATGCTTAGCTTCCTTAATTTGTATCCCAAGAAAATAGAAAACGCAACAAATCAAAACCCAGAGAATTTAAAAGGATGGTGGCTGGACATGGTGGCTCACGCCTATAATCCTAGCACTTTGGGAGGCGGAGGCAAGAAGATGGGTAGAGGTGAGACAGCCAGAGCAAGACCAAGACCCCATCTCTGTAAAAAATCGAAAAATTAGCTGGGCATGGTAGTACACGCCTGTAGTCCCAGCTACTTGGAAGACTGAGGCAGGAGGATTGCTTGAGCCCAGGAACTTGAGATTGCAGTGAGCTATGACGACCTCACTACACTTTATCCAGGGCAACAGAGCAAGACCCTGTCTTTAAAAAAAAAAAAAGCGTATCTTTGTATATATCCTTGGTCCTTGTATTTGGAGACAAAGAATTGAAACCAAACACCAAAGCAGCAGAGCAAAGTGAGAGAAGTTTATTAAGCAAGTAGATCTCCAGACATGGAGGATGGTGTCAGGAAAGATTAGCAAGTGATAGTACATTCCAGAAGGGGGCAGGAGTGGGAACACCTCCAAGCAGATGGTGACCCTGGGGTCTCTTCCGGTTCCCCTTTTCTTTCTTCTGGCTTCCTCATTCTTGTGTTGTCCTCCCCCTGGCCATTGAAAATGTATCTCCTCCCATCCATTACGCATGGGAGTTTTTTACTTTGTTTGTTCAGGCCCAGATGTGTCTGGCTTCCAAAGCCCATGGTGGGGGGGGCAATAATTTATGGTAATGATGCCAGAGTCACTTGAGGACACTCTTGCCCTCCATCTGTGCAGGTGTCTCCCGAGGAGCTTCCCCAAACTGTAATAAACAAAGTATTTTTGTAACAGAGCCAGAACAGTTGGTTATTCATAAGGGTCAACTGCAGCTTGACCATAGCTTTTTTTTTTTGTTTGTTTGTTTTTTTTTGAGGCAGAGTCTCACTCTGTTGCCCTGGCTAGAGTGACTGCCGTGGCGTCAGCCTAGCTCACAGCAACCTCAAACTCCTGGGCTCAAGCGATCCTCCTGCCTCAGCCTCCCAAGTAACTGGGACTACAGACATGCACCACCATGCCCGGCTAATTTTTTCTAAACATTTTTAGTTGTCCAGCTAATTTCTTTCTATTTTTAGTAGAGACAGGGTCTCGCTCTTGCTCAGGCTGGTCTCGAACTCCTGAGCTCAAACGATCCACCCGCCTCGGCCTCCCAGAGTGCTAGTATTACAGGCATGAGCCACTGCGCCTGGCCCATAGCTTTTGTTCTCATTGATCCGTGACTCTAATTTTGTTCCTATCGTTATCGTTCTGCCCCACCCGTGTTCCCTATTCTGATCAGTTGAATTTTGCAGTCTTTTGTGGTTGTTGTTGTTGTGTCTTATTTAAGAAATCCTTCCTTACTCCTGTATTTTTTCCTAAAAGTTTTAAGTTTTGCTTTTCACATTTAAGTATTCAATTGTAAGTTGATTTTTTCTCCTCATGAATAACCAGTTGTTCTGGCTCTATTTACTGAGTAGTCTGTCCTTTTCTCAGTGATCTGCAGTGTCATTCCTGTCTTATATCAGAGTTCCGTACATGTATGGGTTAGTTGTGGGTTCTCTGTTCTGCTTCATTGGTCACTTTGTCTCTCTCTGTGCCATTACCCCCACTGTCTTCTTTACTGCAACTTTAAATCAATAATATGTTCAGCATGTAGTAGAATTATCTTTATTCAGTCTATCTTTGTCTTTTAACTAGTAAATTTAGTCCTTTCGTATTCATTGTGATTTCATAATAGAGTTAGATTTATTTCTGCCATCTTTTTTTCTCCTTTCCTGCTTTTTATAGGATTGATTTATTTTTCTTTATTCCTCCTTTTTCCCTTCTTTGGGTTGTAAATGATATACAGTTGACCCTTGAACAAAACAGGGGTTTAGGGGTGCTGACCCCCTGTAACCCTCTACACAGTTGAAAATCCTCATACAACTTTTGACCTCCCAGAAACTTAACTACTAATAAATAGCCTGCTGTTGACCAGATGCCATACAGATAACATAAACAGTTGATTAACGTATATTTTGTATATTACATGTATTATATACTGTATTCTTACAATAAAGTAAACTAGAGAAAAGAAAATATTATTAAGAAAATCATATGGAAGAGAAAATATATTTATTCATTAAGTGGAAATGGATCCTCATAAAGGTCTTCATGTTTACATTGAGTAGGCTGAGGAGGAAGAGGACGGTTGGTCTTGCTATCTCAGAGGTAGGAGAGGCAGAAGAAAATGTACATATACATAGACCCATGCAGTTCAAACCTGTGTTATTCAAGGGTCAACTGTATTATCCGACTTTAATTATTGGGGTGCTTACCTTTAAATTTTTAACATACTTATTTGACTTAAAATCAGATACATTAATTCTTAAAGTGGTCCTGGAGGAGCATTATCAGCATCACCTTGGAACTTGTTAGAAACGCAAATATTTAGCCTCCACTTCCAGACCTATATGATCAGAAATTTTGGGGGTAAGGCCCAACAGTCTGTTTTTGACAAGCATTCCAGGTGGTGATGATGCATATCAAGAGTTTAAAAACCAAAGCTTTAATGTGGATTGCTTTATCTTCTTCCTGAATACTGATTTTCTTCTCCCATCTGCAGTGTTTCTATTGTCTGGTATTTTAGTTTTACCTTGTTTTTATGTCATTCCAAATTAGCAGTAATTGTGGTGGTGTTTCATAGTGGATAAACCCATATGTTTGCCAATTTCTTTGTTCATTCTTCACTCCTCCTTTCTTTGAAGGTCCGCGTCCTTTTTGAAACACATCCTTTCATTGTTTTTTCAGTAAAGAACTATTTAGTGATAAACTCTCTATCAGTCTTTGAAAAGCCTTTGCCCTCAATTAGATAGTTTAGCTGAGCAGAGGGTTCTAGATTGATAGTTTTGTTCTCTTGGCACTTTGAAAATATTCCATCTTTTCTTGGCCTCTATGATTGCTGTTGAGAAATCATTCTAATCACTCCTTTAGAAGTAATTGCCTTTTTCCTCTGGTTCTTTTAGGATTTTCCCTCTGTCTTCATAGTGTGTCTAGACTTTAGCTTTAGTTCTTCTGCCTAAGAATTGTGCTTATTGATCTGAGGGTGATATCTTTCATCGATTTTGGAAGAGTCTCATACGTTATTTCTTCAAATACTATTCTTGCCGCATTTCTCGCTGTTCTCCCCTTCTTCCTTTCTCATTAGCATAAACCTCCTCGCTCTTTCCTCCACGTGCTGAACCCCCTGTGCAGACACTGGGCAGCCTCCGAGTGAAAACCTTCCCAGTCGTAGGTTCTTCAGCTTCTGCTGGTGATAATTTCTGTAAGTTCTATTTGGTTCTTTATCAAAAATTTCTATTCTTTTTTATCATGTATTTTTTTCTTAGTGTTTTGATGCTTTCTTGTATATCTTTACTCATTTGAAGTGTACACATTTTATATTCTCTTTCAGATTATTATTTTTTATTTCACATTTTGGGGAGTCTGTTTTTGCTGTTGTGTATGCTGATTCCAGCGCTTAGTGAAGTAAGTTTGTGTGTGTTTTGCTTTTTTAGAGATGGGGTCTTGCCCAGGCTAGCCTCCAACTCCTAGGCTCAAGTGATCCTGCCGCTTCAGCCACCAGAGTAGCTGGGACTATAGACTTGTGCCACCATGCCCAGCTTATGTGTTTTATTAATATTTAATTCTGAGTGTATCTTTAGTAGTGCTGGTTTGTTTGGTTTGGTTGGGCTTTTTTGTTGTTGTTGTTGTTTGGTGTTTTTTTGTTTTTTGGTTGTTTTTTTTTTCTTTTTTTGAGACTTCCTTGTGACCTTTTTGTGTGGTAGTCCCTCCACTCAGCAGTTTTGGTTTTATATCAGGTAGGAGCTCCAGAGATAACCAGGGTGTAGGGTTTTTATTAATTTCTCAGTTGATAGGTTTCTGAATTGCACCAGTAATGTAATATTGAATCCGAAACTCATCTAAGACATTTGCCCAGGTCTTTGAATTTTCTTTGAATTTTCAGCTTACTAATTTTCCACTCCTTCATTGAGGATTGATGATACAGCTCTGTAAGAGTCCCAGCTTTTATGCTGGGAGTCGCTTTTAATCCTCTGCCTCACTTGAGTCCTTTCCCTCATCTCCTGTCCTCAGTGATAAGATCTAATCCCTAGATTATGAAAATAATAACCCCAGATTCAATTTCTGCATTAGATTATACACTGACCATTCTGATTTTCAGTTCTTTGTTTCTTTTCAGTTCTTTGTTTCTGTCATGTAGAAATTTCTTTCTTTTTTGTGAGCTCAACTATAACTTTAAAAGAATTTTTGTTATAAATTTATCTAGCAGTTCCAGTTGTTTGTGGCAAGAGAATCATCAGTTACCTTAGATTTTATTTGTTGTTGTTTTTTCTGGAATGGAAAATATCCTCCTCAACACTAAGAGAACTACACAGAGAGGGTCTCTTCTCTTGTAAGGATTCAGATAGAGCATAGTCAGATAAAGCGCATTCCACAGACCAGCCTCAGCAGTGGTGTTCAGACCACCCGGCTCAGGACAGGAGAACTCTGGTTTCAGTACGAGGACTCTTTCAGTTGATGAAGATAACAAAGGTAGCCCCAGAATTGCCTGGACATAACTTTGGCATGTACAGGTTTTAGGAGGAAGTATCTAATCGTTTAAGATAAGTCAGATCCATTTACTGTGAAATATTGAGAATGAGCCAATTATTTTAATACATTAGTTATTTTAAAAAATAAATCCTAAGATTTTTAATGGATTAAGTTTGGCTTCTAAAACAGCTCTGTTGAGAGTTATTCCATGTACATATCTTTTATCCTATTTCGTTGTGCGTGGATAGGTTAACATAAACAGCGCTCCTCGAGTCCAGAAAGGCTCATGGAATTGTGTGTCTGCACCAAATGGGAACTTGTGTGTTTTAAACCTCATTGAATGTTGACATCTCTCCTCGATAATAGATCCAACAGTTTAAAGTGGTTTGTTAGTGTGGGAATTTAAGGTTTTGAAATAAGGACATAAGCAAAACTTATTAAAGAATCCTTGCCTAGTAGACTACACATATGTTTTTTTGTTTGTTTGTTTGTTTTTTTGGCCCTAAATTATCTTTTTAGTCTTCCCATGTCTTTAGGAGGTTTTTGAGGTTAGGTTTTTAGTTCTTTAGCAACAGATGCTATGTATCTAATAGACTTATCAAACATTTGTTAAGGAATAGTGCAAGGACATTCGTTACAGGTTTATTTGAAGAGACCTGAATCAAAACAGATTTTTATCAACATAAAGCCTACAATATGGAATAAGATAAATTGGTTGTGATGAAAAAATAAAAATAGGTATTACAAAGCAGGACATTGGACTTTATGTAAAAGTTGATACATTTTACCTTTTTAAAAAGACCTCAGAAATCCATAATATGTAGTTAAAATTATTGTCTTGGGAAACTGCCCGAATTTAAATCCTGACTGATAATATTTAGCAAATTATTTAAATACCCTGAGCTTCAGTTTCCTCCTCTATAAAATGGAATTTTAAAAAATCCATAATAGCATTCAATATAGAGTCCAGTTATAAGGAAAACCCAAGTGATTTAGTTCAACTTTGTCATTTCTATTCTTCAGTGTAAGTTCTTACCCTTGCTATTTTTTAATAGCACTAAGGAACTAACTTTATTAAGAAAATGTAAGCTTCTGTTGTTCCCATTTAAATTTAGCGATTAAATTTCCCCAGCTTGGGGCTGTGCAGAGGAGACACTAATGTTAATTGAATACTTACTATGAGATGGCCATAATCTAATGTAATTCTTGCATCTAACTCTGGAAAGCTGTGGTCCCCAACCCCCAGGCTGTGGACCCTGCTGGTCTGCGGCCTGTTGGGAACCAGCCACTGAGCTCCGCCTCTTCCCCTCGCCCTGTCTGCGGAAAACTGTCTTCCATGAAACTTAGAAACCAGGCTGCATGGCAGCTACTGCCTCCCTTGCCCCAGTTCTTCCTCCCCACCCCCCTTCTGTGGAAAAATTGTCTTGCATGAAGCTGGTCCCTGGTGCCAAAAAGACTGGGGACCACTGCTGTAAAGGGCGGGCATTTCTGTTAGAGATTAAGCAGCCTGCCCGTGATCACCCAGTTAAATGGTAGAGATAAAATGATTATAGATCTCAGAACCAAAAGGCCTTTCTTTTCCCACTGTGACATGCTGCTACCATAGTGGCCCTTTTTTTAACCTTTAAAAAACTAAAGGTTTTTAAAGGTCATGTGTGTGTGTGTGTGTATACACAGTATATATTGTCATATATATTAGGATTTTGTTCAGTGAAGATTTGAGTGATTATGTGCTTGATACTGTTCTAGATAGTAAGCATACAAGGATGAAGAAACAGAAAATTTAGAAATAAATTAAAAGTAAGAAAATAGCAAGTAATGGTAGCTACTACAATGAAAATTAACAGTGTGAGAGTACCTGAAGGCAAGACTTTTCCTGAGCCTGTGACATTTAAGCTGACGTCTGATTGGTGAAAGGGAGCAAGATATGCAAAAACCAGGGGTGCAGGCACTTGGCTGGGGAGAGGGTTCACACAGCAGCCCCAAGACCAGCATGAACAGGAGGTGTTCGGGAACGGGTGGAAGGCACGCGTGGCTGGAACACAGATAGAGGCTCCCAGAGTACGTCATGTCCTAGAGCCTTGGTCAGCAGTTTGCTTCTATTCTAACTGCAGTGGGCAGCCACTGGGGGTTTTGAAGCGGGGAAGTAATACAATCTGAGTTATGGTTTGGAGAAATTGCACTGGCTGCTGTGTGGAGAATGGATTGTAAAGGGCAGGAGAGGAGGCAAGGAATCAGTGAGGAGACTTGTCGTCACCCAGGAGATGGTGGTGAAGTGGACTAGGATGGGAGCAGTGGAAATGGAGAGAAGTGGATGACTTGGGATTTGTCCTGGAGATCAAGTTGACAGGCCTTGCTTCTGAGTTGAGCGTAGGGAGGAAAAGGAAAGAAGGAATCAAAGATTACTCGTGCGTATTTTGACTTGAGCAACAGAATATTGAGGGAAGAAGTTTCCATTCCTTGAAATGGGCAGGAGGCAGGACTGGGGAGGGACATCGATAGTTCTGTTTGGGGACTTTCAAGTTTGAAGTCCTCGTAGACCTGTAAGTAGAGATGTCAGGCAGGCAGCTGGATGTATAATCTAGACTCTAGAGTTCAGGGGAGAAGTATACGTCTGGGAGTCATCAGTGCAGACGTGGCATTTAAAACCATGCGATGAGATTACACATGGAATGACTGTAGACGGAGAAGGGAAGGTCCCAGCACTCGCCCCGTTTACAAATCCAGTAAACGGGCAGCTGATGGGGTGAGAAATGTAAAAGATGTGGTGTCTTGAAAATGAAGTGAAGAAAATATTTCAAGAATCTTATGCTGTTGGGAGGTCAAATAAAATGAGGACTAAGAAGTGACCCTTGAATTTGACAAAATAGAGGTTTTTAATGACTTTGAGGAGCAATTAGTGGCACACTTGGAACTGACGCCTGCGTGAAGTTGGGTGAGGAGAGAATAGGTGGTAAGAAATGGGGACAGCGGGTATAGACAATTTTTACAAAAACTTCTGCTGTGGAGGGGAACAAAAAATGGGGTCATAGCTAGAGGGGACTAAGGGCCCAAGTTAGGCAGGTAGGTTGCTTTTGTTTTAAATTTTACTTGCGAGTATCCTGCTGCAAGGTCAGCTCTTCCTCTTACGGTACTCGACCTGCAGACCTGGGGTTTCATACATATTAACTGAAAAACCACACTGGGAGCCTTCAGCTCCCTGCATACCCTTGGGAGCCAGTGACAACAAGAACAGGAGAAATTCCCACAGTAAGGTACATGTTCATTCAGTGATCGCTGCCTTGTCCCTCTCTTGGCAGGCTCTGGGAAAACAGTATTATTGCCCCCGTCCCTCTTCCAAACTGGTGGCAGTCTGATGGGGGGAACCTTGGCTCCACAGTCTTCATTGGGCCTGGGCCTTGAGTAAGGAAAGAAGTGCCTCAGTCACAGGGGCGTCACACTGAGCAGGGTGGGGACCTGCGGGAGGCCTGGTGGAGCCAGCCAGGGCTGGGTGGGGTGGGGAGGTGCGGGGGTGCTTTCCAGCAGTTTAGACCCACTTAGGAGCAAAGCCACGCTGTTTCTGAGCTCTCTTACCTGGTAATCAGCTGGATTCTTCTTAAAGAGAAGAAAAGAAGTGGTACAAATTTCCCCAAAATTGGGTCCCTGTGGGCTCATACTTGCAAACAGTAGCCTTTCCAAGGTGTGTACTGTGAGCCCTTTATTTCCCTTCTCACCCAGAGCAAAGTGAGGTCCAAAATTTCCCTCATTGTTTCATCTCTTAGAATAAACCATGCAGTCAGTGTAATTATTACATTCAGCTGTCTATTTAAGGTAACACAGGAAATTAACAGTGTATTTTCAAGAAAAGCTGATTACCATCTGTTATTAGTAATCATCTAAAAACATCACTAAGTAAGAGTATTGGCAGTGGTCAGAGACATACCAGATGAAAAAGGGGGGAAACATCCATCATTTAGAATATATTACTCCATACTGAGAGATTACATCAATTTAAATTAAATTATTTTGGAATATGTCACTCAAGGTATAATGTTCTATGCCCAAAATGTTCTACTCTCATTTTTTCCCAGACGTGAAATGTTACATACTAGGTCATGCTTCTTCTGAGAGTCAGTGGAAACGGGTGGCTTACAGTTTCGCACTCAAGGCAGCCAGCTTTCCGCGAGGCTGTTCAGAGCGGGGTCCCTGCTTCGGATGAAGGCTTCATTCGGGGCTCATCCCACACCCAGCGTCCTCGTCCTGACCACGGACACAGTGCGATTTCACATCAGTAGTTTCCGTATCATCAAGACGGTAGACAGCCAAACCAAAATACAGCCAGTGGCTCTTTACACCTACTGCAGGTTTCTTTAACCAAAGGTTTATCTTGCTGTAGTGGTTGAACCATTGCCTGAATTTTAAAAGCTGATGTTAGGGAGTCTAGCTAAAGAAAATTAGTTTAATAGGTTTAAGGATTTTAAGAAATTTGTTTAATAGTTTTAAGGGTCTTATTTAGAAAAAGAGGTCACTTAAATGTACAACTTAGGTTTGGCAAATTAGGGATTTTCAGTTTTGCTACACACTAAAAGTCATTGTTACTTTGGAAAATGATACTCAGTGGAATACATGATTTTCCTTATGCAGAAGGGCTTCTGCTAACCCAAATGTAAGGAAGGGAGATAAGAAGTTCCCATAGTGGTATTACACCAGGGCAGTAGGGAAGAGTATCCATGTGATAATGGATAACAATGGTCATAGCCAATTTTTTAGCAATCTGTGTATCTCAGAGTTCAGTACAATTGTAAATGTAAGGATGAGGATACTATAGTGTTAGAAAATGTCTTTTGTGTGTATTAATATTATCTTTACTGCATTTTTCCACTTAATTTTCATTAACAAAAGTTTTTATCATACTTCTGAACTAGGAAGTATGATTTAAAAAAAAAAAACAGGATGGGGGAGTAGGGAAGCACATAAGTATTTGGCCCTTCCAAGTGATGTTTATTCAACAAAATAGCTTGAGACTATGGGCGAATCTGGTTCAAGATTTGTCATTTTATGTGCACTTCTAATTTCGAGAATCAGTTCAAATTTTACACGGTGGTAGCGAATCGTCCTCAGTAGCTTGAGTCTTGGAGATGGTTTAAATAGGAGAAAAAAGCAAGAGCTGGAAAGGTCTTCTCCCAGAAGGTGAGGTTTTGCTTTATTTAGGTGTTATTTTTTCCAACACCTTAGATCATTTGTCCTCAACCTTGTTGGCATTAGGGACCGGATTCATGGAAAACAATTTTTCCATGGGGTGGGGGTGGGGTGGGAGGCGGAGCTCAGGCAACCATGGGCAGCGGCTGTGAATATAGACGAAGCTTCGCTCCTCTCCCACTGCTCACCTGCTGCTGTGCGGCCACCCCCCACCTTCACCCGCCACCCCCTGCCCTTTAATTTTTCATTTTCTATGGATGGTGGGGGCAGAGCGGCGGAGCTCTTCAGCCTGGTCCCTAACAGGGCACGGACTGATACTGGTCTGCAGCCTGGGGGTTGGGGACCACAGCCTTCGACACCCACTCTCTGATGACTATGTTGTAGGCATTCAGTTCTGTGCTAGCAACTAAGGACTGAAAGGGTTAGAAAAATGGCCCTCAGAGCAGCAAGAACCCCGCACTCCTGTTCTGATGCTGTCACATTTGTGGCATCAAGCTGGAACCTGTGTGTGCTCAGGAAGAGGGTAGCTCAGCGGCTTACAGAAGCTTTTTATTAAAGGCCCAAGTGCGGGAGACAGCTGGATCGCTTTGAACCAAAAGGAAAGTCATCTGATGGCTGGGTAGAAGCTGTGGTGCAAAGAGGTGCTGAAGGACAGTTCGGTCAGCCTGGCGTTTAAAGGAGGTGTCCAGGTGAAGAAGGAACAGGAAGGGACATGGATAGAAGCAGCACCACACGCTACACTGGCACATGGCTTTTTTTTTTTTTTTTTTTGTAAGTTTAATTTTTAGAGCAGTTTTAGGTTCATGGTAAAATTGAGTAGAAAATACGTGGAGTTCCCATATAGCCCTTGCCCCACACACGCACAGCCTCCCCCACCATCAGCATCCTTTAGCAGAGTAGTGCATGTGTGAGAAGTAAATGAACCTTCACGGGCATAATCATCATCACCCCAAAGCCCATAGTTCTGCATTGGAGTTCACTCTTGGTGTTGTACATTCTATGGGTTTTGACAAATGTTTAATGACATGTGTCTACCATTGTCGTATCAGACAGAGTAGTTTCACTGGCACATGTCTGTTGTCATTCTGGCCTTGTGATGCCTCCTTTCAAGCAGGAAATAAGTTTCACTAAGATCACATCCTAAGACTTTCATGGATCACCAGAGAAACAAATGCCACTGAAGCCATCATTTATCCTCATAAAATACAACAGATTGTCACTGAAATTTTTAAGGAAAACTTTCAGACTCTTAATGAGTATTTAAATATAAGATAAAAGTAATTTATAAACCATTATTTTCTTAGATCTTAGAGCTTCTGACTTTCTTTTGGGAACCAGTTTTTCACAAAAAAGGCACACCACCTTGCGTGAGTTAGTACAGACTTTGAGCTGAGAGACACGTACACTCCAGGCAGCTGGTGGGACTGAGGCACCAGTGAGATGATCACTTGCTCATGACAGTTTCCAGCCCAAGAAATTTAAATGTTTCCCTCAGCAGGAGGTCAGGGACCTTCAGGGTCATTCTTTAAGGCATTTAATGTTAAATACTTGTGAAGTCCAGGTGCTAAAGGTCTGTGAAGTTAATTGGGCCACTGTGTCAGTCAGCAGCTGCCACAGGGTTCCTGCACAGTGCCCCAGCCTAGGTAACGCCCACCTGTGAGTGTGGTAGCTTCCCCCACTTACCTCTCACTGTCCCATCCACTCCCCATCCCCCACCTCCATTATACTTCTGCCAGGTTAATCTTCCTAAAGATAGTGGTCTCTTCCCTTCTGATTTTAGGAAATATTTCCGTATCTGGCCTTTCCCATTTCATTGCTTTTTTTTTTTTTTTTTTTGAGATAGGGTCTTGCTCTGTTGTCCAGGTAGAGTGCAATGGCATCATCATAGCTCACTGCAACCTCAAACTCCTGGGCTTAAGCAATCCTCCTGCCTCAACCTCTCCCTAGTAGCTGGGACTACAGGTGGGTGCCACCACACCTGGCTAATTTTTCCTTTTTGTAGAGACAAGTCTTGCTATGTTGCTCAGGCTGGTCTTGAACTCCTGGCCTCAAGCAATCCTCCCACTTCAGCCTCCCACAAAAGTGCTTGGATTACAGGCGTGAGCCACAGCGCCCAACTCCCATTTCTTCTTTTATTATACTATGTTCTAACCAAGTGGAACCATTTTATTCCTTTAAGACACCTTATATTTTCCTGTGCTGTTTCTCCTCCCTGGAATGTTACCTTGATGAAGCCCTTCCCAAACAGATGTGATTTTTCCTTCCTTTGTACTCCATGATATTTTGTACCACTTATATAACTAATTGCATTCGGCCTTTTATTACAGATATTTGGGCTTTACCATACTCCATGACTATGCAAATCACAGAACAAACTTCAAGGTAGACTTAGGTTTAGTTCCATGAAAATGTCTAACTTTTATTCAGCACTTAAGAATTATTACATTGACGATGTATTTTAATTTCCCTCACAATGCCATTACATGTAATGGACACAAATGCAGCTTTATTTTTATGTGAATGGTATCACAGGTAGGTATTTTTCTGGTTGTTTTTTTTTTTTTTTTTTTTCACTTAACATGATGCAAATCTTTTTACATTCATATATGCAAGCACCTCATTATTTTTAATGGCTGCATAATATTCTATAAAATGGATGTTACCTACTTTATTTAACCACTCATGAATATGTTAGGAAGCTTTTAAATGCTTCCACGTCTTTGCACACTAATGCAGATACATCTGGAAGATAGCCTGGTAGAAATGGAGTTACTAGGTCAGAGGTTTGTGTACATTTTTAACTTGTTAGTGCCACATTGCCTTCCCAAAACATTTATAAAATTTATGTTTCCACCGATAGCATATGAAACTGCCCATTTCCGTGCCTGCATTTTGTTATTGACCATTTTAAGTTCTGCCCATCAGTTGCACAAAAATGCTCTCGCTTTGCCATTTCCCTGTTTACCAGTGAGGTTCAATGTCTTCATATATTGGCTCTTTGTAGCTCTTCTCTGAGAATTGCCTGTTCCTATCTTTTTGCCAGTTTTTGCCGGGGTTGTCTTTTTCTTGATTTACATCACTTTTTTATAGATTCGAGATACTAATCCTTTCACGTACATTGCAAGTCCCTTTTCATAGTTCATCACTCATCCTTTAACTTTCTTTATAGTATCATTTGTGACTTAATTTCTAGGTAGGCAAATCTTGAGTCTTTTTATTTATGGCTTCTCCATTCTGTGCCTTAATTAGAAAGGCCTTCCCAATTTTACGATTATAAAACTGTTTTCTTCTGATAGTTTTATTTTACTTTAACTTTTAATCCTTTCATTCATTTAGATTTTATTTTGGAGTTTGATAAAGGATAGTGATGTCATTTTACTTTTTTCTCCTTTCCAACTCTGTTGAAACTTTTCCAGTTTATTTGAAATGCCATGATTATATAAATTAAAGTTCTATATGTATTTACATTTCTGGATTTTCCTCTGTTATACCAACTTTTTTTTATTTATTCCTTTCCCAGTACCATGATTTTATTATTTTGCATTATCTCTTCTATATGAAATTTAGAGTCAGCTTGTGGGTTCCATTAAAAAATGTTTTTAAATCTTGTTGGGATTTTTATTTGGATTTATGGATTATTTGGGGAGAATGGACATCTTAGTAATAGTGAATCTACCATTTTGGACCCTTTAGAATGTGTCTAATCATTTCTTTTTCTCCTATTATAAAGTTTTATAGCTTTTTCCTCTAGATCCTGTACCTTTTTGTTAGATTTCTTCCTAGACATTTTATAGTTTTTATTGCCACTTGTGAATAGGATCCTTTTTTCTACTATCTTTCTTATTGGGATTGGCTATTGGATAATAAAACTGTTTTTATGTATTTATTTCTGACCCCTTTATTAGTCTTAATTTTTCAGCTGATTTTCTTAGATTTTCTAAGTGTACAATTATGTTTTTGCACAAAATCAATGACAAATTTTTCTTTTTTTTTATTGCCCTACTGAATTAGGGATTTCCAGGACATTATTTTAAAGTAACCATAATAGGAGGCATCTTTCTTTTGTTCTTAGCTTTAGGAGTAACACTTTTATATATTTTAAGTTAAATTCAACGCTGTGGTTGTCTGAGAGAGCCATTTTGTCAGATTAAGAAAATTTCTAGGCCAGGCACAGTGGCTCACACCTGCAATGCCAGGACTTTAAAGAGGCCAAGGCAGGAGGATTGCTTGAGGCCAGGAGTTTGATACCAGCATGGTCAACACAGCGAGAACTTGTCTCTGCGAAAACAATTTTAAAAATTATCCAGGTTGTGGTGGCACATGATACTGGGGAGGCTGAGGCAGAAGGATCGCTTGTGCCCAGGAGTTCAAGGTTAACAGTAATGATCACACCGTTACACTCTAGCCGGGGCAACAGAGCAAGACCCTGTCTCAAAAAAAAAGAAAAACAATTCTGTTTTTCACTTACTGAAGATTTTTATCAAAATTCAGTATTATTTTTTATTAAATGCTTTTGTGATGTCTATTGAGATAATCATTTTTTTCTTTTAATCCGTTAATGCAATAAATTATCTTGATTTTTTTTTTTCTTCCTATTTTACTATTCTTACTGTCTTGGGATAAACACTATTTGGTTTGATATATTCTTACTAAATTTGTTTTTACCTAGCATGTTTATATTCATAAGCAAAATAGCCTGTACTTCTTTTTATCTTTTTATGTTTCTCCTTGCTATGTAATACTTATGTACTTGGGAGCTAGGTGTACCTTGAAGATTTGGTAACATCTGAGTCTGGTGGCTTTAACAGATGGAGTTTTGACTGCCTTTCAGTTTTTGTTGGTTTTTTTTTTTTTTTTTGAGACAGAGTCTCACTCTGTTGCCCAGGTTAGAGTGCCATGGCGTCAGCCTAGCTCACAGCAACCTCAAACTCCTGGGCTCAAGCGATCCTCCTGCCTCAGCCTCCCGAGTAGCTGGGACTACAGGCATGCGCCACCATGCCCAGCTAGTCACATTCAAGTTAATATCCTAGCCACTTTTCTCTGATCTTGATCATTAATAATTTCATCAAATCTGTTTTGTTAATGGTAAATGGAGATAACAAAATCTAACTCCCAGTATCGTCGTAAGGATTAAATGAGATTATTTAGCATAGTTGTGTCTCGTCTCAGCAGACCTTCCCACAGGCCAGGATGTGCCACCTCTTGTACGAGGGACCCAAGACAGAGACTGTGTACATGCGTGGACAGCCCTGTCCTACCTGGAGCTTGTTCTCCACATTGGGAATACTTGTTTATGTTACTTATTGAGGTTTGTAATTTAAATGGAAAGATAACTTTTCTAAAAAGTCATTGAAAAATCAGGATCATAATATATAAAGCTATGGAATAGCAGTCTTTACATGATTGGCCCCAAGAACATTCTGTGAGGGTTGGTTGTTTTCTCAGATGTTCTTGTCTCTTTTTGAAAGGAGCATAAAATGTTGGGCTGAGATACAAGTATAAAGTAGGAAATGGAGACTTGTTGCATTCTCATCAACTAGCAGAATATGGTTTTTTCCAGTCTTCACTACTTCACAGTCCTTCATCTGATATTTAAAATGTATTTATGTTGAGTCATTTCTTTCTCTTTTGCTGGTGAACCAGAAGATCGTGAAATGATTCTACAGAGGCAGTAGCATTATGTTCAGTTTCTTTTTTTGTATATATCAGATAAGAGGCTTGCAAATGGAAGTTAAGTCACCTCACATCCTTTGTTTGGTGATGTTTGCCTTTTTATCTTTAGTGCAACATTTATTAGTTCATAAACTCACTTCCAGTGAACCTAAGAACTTTATGGTGAAAGGTGACTGTAGTAGAAAATGTTAGATTTTGATAGGCTGCTTTTGTTTTTACAAACATTTCTTCTTTTTCATGTTTAGAAAATGCTACTGTAAAAGAGAGTTGTGGGCAGGGGCGTGCCAGGACCAAATGGAAGTTAATGCACATATTTGGAATCTGTGATCAGGAAGGCAAAGTAAAATTGCAGCTCAGCTTAAGCCTCCTAATCACCCTCTCTGAACCAAAGCTTATGGTTGGTAAAAATCTCACGTATCTGGGGAATAAAAGCAGCATGAGAGGCTGGCTTTTGATAAAACCATGATAGCAACAGAAAAGGGACACAGCAGAGATTTGCTTATTCCCTGTAGACCGAGGGCCCCTCCTGCCCTCCGACTCCCCTCGTCCACTCCGCGAGTCTCCGTGACCAGCGAGCAGCAGCGGAGGCGGCAGCCCCTCTAGTAAGTTATCATGGGCTAAGAAAAAGTCTACTAAAAAATTATGTTTTCTGAAGTTTTCACAGCTTTTAAGTATTTACTTAAATGAGTATTTTTTTGTATCATAGTGAAAATGGAGAAGGGTAAGGCCCTTGGGCACTGAAAGTACGCTTTTGTCAGTTTCAGCACTAGCTACGCAGCAGGGTTTTGGTCCTGCTTATTTTTTCCACCTTTTACTGTATTCTTTTATCACTGAAAATTTGGGGAAGTTATTTTATGATATTATGTTATTTATGTTGTATATTTTAATACATATGTTTCATATATAAAGTACCAATGGTTTTCTTTTCCAGAGCAATAATGAAATTTCACAGTATGAAAATGGAAGAAATCAATAAAATTATTCGTGACCTTTGGCGAAGCACCTATCGCGGACAAGGTGACTATCCTGGCGCGTCACAAACGCCCTTCCCAGTCCCTGTCGTCATCGCCAGTGCTGCCTCCAGGGACCCCTTTCTGAACAGCTCTTTGAGATTCTCTAAGAATTCTTATCTCGACAACATCTTGTAACAAGAAGAAAATAAAAAATTTCCTATTCCAAAGCCTGACAGGACTTACATATTTGGCTGCAGTAGACGTTATGGTTAGCTGATGACTTAACGGGCTCTGTTGAAGTGCAGATAGGGATAAACCGAAATGTGGTAAGAAGAAACCCATTTGTAGGACACTCTTAACAGAGGAACCAAGACAGAGTTGGGGCATCTGGGTTGCTTCTGGCCAGACCAGCAGGCTCCGGAATCTTCCCAGCCAGAGAGGCAGGTTCCAAACCAGCCACTGTCCCCCTGGTGGTGTCAGCCTCGCGTGCGGTCTCTGGGCTGACTCGACAGTGTTTGCAAATGACAACAGGCTACAGAGCGTAAGTTCCTCTGAAATATTCTCTTTCTGTGTCAGATATTGAATACATAGAAATTCGGTCTGATGCCGATGAAAATGTATCAGCTTCTGATAAAAGGAGGAATTACAACTACCGTGTGGTGATGCTGAAGGGAGACACGGCCCTGGACATGCGAGGACGGTGCAGCGCGGGGCAGAAGGCAAGTACCTCAGGAGCCCGGGGTGGGGGGGGGGCGACTCACACGCAGAATTGGAGGAGAGAACAAGGGGTGCGGTGCGGGCACCACGGCTGCCCTTTGTCCCGTCGCCGTGGAGAGTGACTTAGGCTCAGCTGCTGTCATTCCACTGTCTGGTGCTGACCACCCTTTCCTGCAAAGAGAAGGGTCTGGCGCGTTCTCACAGCACAGGCTAAGTGCGGAAGAAGGAGCTAGAGACCCTTTGTTGTTTCACGGTGCTCCTCAGAGTAAGGTCACCGTATCATCAGTTACAAAACACACCCCTATTTTATGTGCCACCAGGAATGAAAAAATGCATTCTGATTTCAGAGAAGTCAAAAATGGGGGTGGGGGAAAATGTTTCAGAATCAGTGATATAATAGTATTAGCACGCCCGAACCTAGCTTGAGCCAGGTCAAACAGTCTAATAAATAGGAGACTCTCGCTGAGAAAGTAGCCCTCTCAGAGGACAGAGTCCCCATCGCCACCCCAGCCTAGTCTCCGGCCTGTGGCCCAGCTGCAGGAAGGGTCTGCCGGAGCCTCTGCCCCCGTCACCACCCTCTCACAAGGACTCAGCTGCGAGGTCAGGCCAGCTGGCTCCCAGTGAGGCTGTGGGGTGACACCTATATTGGGTATGAAGCATAGAGCAAAATCAGAAAGGAATCAAGTTTTAAAGTCAGGAAAATGGGACCTGCATCTCTGAGGAGCAAGTGCACAGGTCTGTGCCAAAGAGAACGCAGATTCTTGAGCTTTCTCATTCCAGACTAAAGCAGGTGATTACATCTCATAACACCTATGGAGCCCTGCTTTTCTTAATAACATTGTAAAATCTTAAAAATGGACACCCACATCAATTTTCATAGTTTCCAATTTTTGCTTAAACACACAAAATGCCTGTATGTGCATGTCAGCTCAAGACAGCTGATACCAATTTTAAGGCTCTGCAGATTCCTATCTAAATCTTAGTCTACAAAAGTTAGACTTGTCATATATAATCAGTATCCCTACTTTGGTGATTTTTTGTGGGAGTTATAAATGACAAAATATAAAGATTGAAACATGGTCTCTTTAGATTAAAAATCCTTTCTGAGCAAAAGTAGATTTCCTATAGCTAATCTAATTTATGAAAATTAATTGGCAGTAATTGCTTCCTTGGTGTAGGACAAATAAATGGTTTGCTGGAGGTGGGCCTCCACCCCGCCTCTCCCCGGCATCTGCTGAGGCCCTAGAAGCCAGCCTGCGAGTGGGTGGGGTGGAGCCGACAGCAGCGGGATGCAGAGACAGGAAGGAAGTGCATGTCCCTCAAAGGGCCACGCTGTAGCTCCAGCTTCTACGCTCTGCTGGCCTGCCCTGGGCATCAGCGAGAGAGTGTGAACTATTGTAGAATCAACAGCTCACTCCCTGCTGCCTCCCACTTGCCAACTCGGAGAGGGATTTACAGCTCACACAGAGTTTCTGCTTCCCAGAATAGTCCTACACTCTTAATTCTGTGTCCCTTGTCCCCTCAAATGGCTTCAGTTGGGTCTGAGGGTTTTAGTATTAGGTTTCTAGTAACTATGGAAATGGCCGAGAGTTCCAGGGACTTGGATCTCTCACAGGTAAGCGTAAAACCACACATCTGTACTCCCGATTCTTTGACCCATGGTTTCCACCCCCCCCCCTTAAAATTATACACCCAAACTTGGAGATTTACAGATGACTCAGAGAGAAAAGGTCTCTGTAAGGCTCTGGAAAATGTGTCAAAATCTTTTAACAAATCTCACTATCAGGAAAATAAAATAGCCAGGTCAAGAATTAAGGTCATTAATCTTATACCTTTAGTCAGATAAATGGTAATATGTGTCTTTTTCAAGTCTATGATTTCAAGTTTTTTACAGCTGATGTGAATTTTTGTGTGGGGGGAATCAGCGCGGTTTTGAGCTTTTTATTTCATTGGAAATGGTGAGCTGGGAAAATGTACCCAGTGGCTCAGCTTCCGGATGGGCGTGAGGGTTTGGTCACAGCACCAGGCTCCTCCCAAAGAGCAGGGATTTACCAAACGTGATCCTGTGACATGTCCCCACCTTTCCCTTCCCAAGAGATCATGCCAGGTCTGCTCACCTGCCTGCAGTGGGCTGAGAAGGTGGTCTGTGCTGTGCGTCTCACCGAGGGGCCTTTTTCCAGGTGTTGGCTTCCCTCATCATTCGCCTGGCCCTGGCCGAGACATTCTGCCTCAACTGCGGCATCCTTGCCTTGGATGAACCAACAACAAACCTTGACCGAGAAAACATCGAATCTCTTGCACACGCTCTGGTTGAGTAAGTATCTCACGCTTGAGGGCAGACTGTGCTAGTTTCTTGAGAATTCTGTGGTGACAGGCTCCAGCTGTGTCCTTGGAGAAGCCAGTTGGTGCCAGGCCCTAGGCTTCACCTTTGGGCAGTGATTCCTCAGAGCCCTTAGAAAGGAACTAGGTGGGGAACAGCAGCCCCGGACACACTTGCCTCTCCCCAGTGTGTTCACAAGGACAGTCACCGGGAGGGCTTCCTGGCTGGGTCTGGTTTTCCTGTGAACCCGTCGGGGAACCACATGCCGTGCACAGGAGTCAATGCGCCCTGCTGAGACATCTGTGGACGGTGGCGGTGAGTTCAGTGCTGTCTCCCCGGCTTTTCGCATGTGTCAGACAGCCACTGTGAGGAGGGACAGGGCTCTCACTCAGAAAGCATGTTAGTGATTAAGTGGAATCCAGAGAGGGTGACATTGTACACACCTTCCTACCACGTTCCCCTGTGCTGGGTGCATACTGCAGGGTGAGCCAGGCCGTGCTGAAGGGCTGTGCTGACGGAGGAAAGGCACCTTCTCTGAGGTAGGAGGGGTTTCGGGCACTCCTGGCTCCGGCTAGACCCTGGCTCGCAGAGATAATGGTTCCCGGGTGGGAGCCCGGCGAGGACTGAGCGGCACAGGCCCCTCCCCAGCTGTCTCTGTCGTGCATCCAGCTCTAGGCACGGGATAGATAAGTGGGTAGTTAACAGAAACAGTCTCTCAGGTCTCAGTCTCAAAGCTGGTTACTCGGCATGTAAATAATGAGCAAGAATGCTCCCCGTACACCCACTCAGGCCCTGAGTGTCACCGTGGTGATGCATCTGGTGACTGGCGGTGGCAGAATTCTCAGTAGACCCAGCTCTTCAGAAGGCAGCGTTATTCCCCTTACCTGCAGTTGGTCTTCATTGCTCTTAAAAGAAAACTGGTAACAGCAGAATTCAGGCAAAGGAGTGTCAGACTCCTAACCTTGAGCAGTTTTTAGGTATTAAGGAAAATGCCATGAAACATTTCTACCTGCTTTAGTAAGAACTGATCTAGAAGAAACTAGTTCCTGCATTCTCAGCAGTCCCTGAGCCCTAGGTGAGGAATGAGGCTGTAACCCCACTGTCTCCAGAGGGGATGGGGCTCCCACCCACCCCCCCACTGCTGCAGGCAGCCAGAGGCCCTGCCACACGGCACAGGAAAAGCCTCCTTGTCACAGCGTAAGTTCATGTGTCTAACAATGTTCACAGTGGTTTCTTCCAGATAAAAGAAAGGGTTATGCTCTTTAGGGGCCAGGCACGCTGGCTCACGCCTGTAATACCAGCACTCTGGGAGGCTGAGGCGGGCGGATTGTTTGAGCTCAGGAGGTCGAGACCAGCCTGAGCAAGAGCAAGACCCCGTCTCTACTAAAAATAAAAAGAAATTAGCCAAACAACTAAAAATAGAAAAAATTACCCAGGCATGATGGTGCGTGCCTGTAGTCCCAGCTACTCGGGAGGCTGAGGCAGGAGGGTTGCTTGAGCCCAGGAGTTTGAGGTTGCTGTGAGCTAGGCTGACGCCACGGCACTCACTCTAGCCCGGGCAACAAAGCGAGACTCTGTCTCAAAAAAAAAAAGAAAGAAAGGGTTATACTCTTTAGTAATAAACATTCTAAATATATTGTTTCAGGATAATAAAAAGTCGCTCGCAGCAGCGTAACTTCCAGCTTCTGGTAATCACGCATGATGAAGATTTTGTGGAGCTTTTAGGACGTTCTGAATATGTGGAGAAATTCTACAGGATTAAGAAGAACATCGATCAGTGCTCAGAGATTGTAAAATGCAGTGTTAGCTCCCTGGGATCTTATGTACACTAAAGATTTTCAAGATTTAAATGCCACAGAAACAGGTCCTCAGACAACTGCTTATTTCTGCTATCATCAACTGAGTCAGTAAGAAAATATGTTCTTTAAAAGTAACTTTGTATCTAAGATTTTGAATGAGAGGCTCTGAAATCATGAAAATTGTTTCATGTGAAATTTGGACTGATTTGCTGTTTCTGATTCCCTGAATTTCATCCTCCTCCAGGCAGCCTCTGACAGGCCTGTGGGTTCAACAGCAGCACAGCTGGACTCAGCTTCTCTGCTTCCTTCCCTAATACACATGAAATTCCTTCTTAGAAAAGCACTGTTGAGAAAGAGATTCTCAGAGCCTTGAAAATTTATGGTTTGGGTATTAAAAAAATACATCAGTATTAAATGTTACCTCTGAATTTATTTCCTTGCATGTGGTTCAAAAAAACAGTTATCAGTGAATATTAATATTGGAAGATGACCAGAAATGATGAGGTTTTAATATTTGACTCTGTTCTTAACTTTATAAATCCATGCAAATGACCTCTCTCTGAGCCTTGGTTTCCTCAACTAAAATTTGAAGTAGTTGACTGGGGTCTCAAGAACCGTAAATCATGTAATTCAGTACCCACCAGCTTGCCTCCTCACACTGCCCTGCCAGTCAGTCATTCTTCACCCCTGTGCACATCCACCTTTGGAAAGCCCTGACCAAGAACAAGGCCTCTCTTCAGTCGAGGCCTGATCTGCCCATTATGAAGAAATCTGTACCTACCTCTCCTCTGTGTCCATCCTGGGTACCATCTTGGCCTCCCCATCAGTCCTGGTCGCTCCCAGGTGTGCACAGGTGAGGTCACTCACAAAGCAAGACCTGCTGCCAGTGGGGTCCAGCCAGATCTGGAAGAACAGGCCTCTCATTTCACTTCAGATGCCATTTCCAATAAAAGCACGATCACACTCTTTCCTGGAATTGCTAGCTGATATCTCGAATCCTTCTGCAAGCATTCCACATGGGATGCAACAAGCTTACACGCTCGAGTTACAATTTGTGAGTTTTGTCGTTCAGTCAGATCATACCGACTCTAGACTCAGGCCTGTGGCACAGTTTTGTGCCATCTGCAGATCTGATGAGCACACTGTCCAGACAGCCTTTCTCACCCAAGGTTCAGAAGAGAATTAAACCCTGAGATCCTCAGGTATCTGTACGAGGCTAAATAGTGGCCCCCAAAGACATCCAGGTCCTAATTACTGGAACCTGTGAATGAATATTACCTTACATGGCAAAGGGGACTTTGTAGATGTGATCAAAACTAGGGATCTTGAGATGACAGGGAGATCATCCTGGCGAGTCCTGAATGTCATCACAAGTACCATCGTAGCACGAGGGAGACAGAGGCTGGACTGTGGGACAGCAGCACGTGCAGCTGGGTGCCGGTGAGCGTGATGCACTTGGAGGAAGGGGCCGTAAGCCAAGGGGGACAGGCAGCCGCTCAAACCTGAAAAAGACAACGGAACAGAGTCTCCCCTCAGCCTCCAGAAAGGACCAGCCCTGCTGACACCTTGACTTCAGTGCATTGAAAATGATTTTGGACTCTGGCCAAAAATTCGTGGTGTTGTAAGCTGCTGAGTTAGAGGTAATTTATCACAGCAGCAGTAGGAAATGAATACACTATCCTTTGTATCTAATCAATTTCCATGCATCTAAAATGATGCTAGTTACGTGCTATTCTTGATAGAATTGAGACAATTACTTAAAATCCTTTTCTGTGGTCTGTGGCTCACATGAAACCTGGTCCTGGAAGACTCACTGCACCCTAGGTGAGAGCCAAGCAGCGGAGACATCAGTCCAGCCACCTGGTTCCCGTCCACGCCAAGGCCCCTCACGGCGGGGTTCAGTCGTCCGTAATTAGCTTTGGTAAACTAAAATCACCTATTTTCTAAATTAGCATAATCCTGACAAAAGTATCAAGAGAAAAAACAGCAGACCAGTCTCACTCAGATTACAGATCAGGAATTCCTAAATTAAGACCAAATCAATTCTAGTCATATATTGAACATATACAATAACCAAGGTATTTTTATCCCAAAAATGCAAGAATGTTTCAGAAAATGATCTGTTCCTAAATCTACAATAAAGCCAAAGGGGAAAAAATTCTGATAGACACCTAGCAGCTACATTTGATAAAATTCAACATCTCCTAACTTTAGCAAACTCATAATTTTGCAAAGAATACTTTCTTAATGTTATCTGTCATCAAATCAAAATGAAACAGTCATCTTAACAGGAAAAGATAAAACTAAATATTAAAACGAGTTACTTTCTATCAACATGTTTCTGTCATTGCAACAAATAACAAGCCAGTACAAGATAATATATAGGCAGTGAAACAAAATTATCATTTACAAATTAAAACAGACTTCCCGATTTTAAATCTGGTTTCCCCAAGTGTGAGGCTTCCCTCGCAGCCCTCGTGAGCGCGGCTGCTTCCACCCCGAGAGGTCAGCGGGCTCAGTGCTGCTGCTAGGTCACCCCGCCCTAGACCTCCCTGCTCCCTGCACTCGGGACAAGTGGGCATCCCGGTGTGGAGGTTCCGAATGAGCCGGACTGCCTGGGCTGAAATCCCAACACCACCGCTCACCAGCTGTGGGACCCTGAGCAAGCTAGTTATTAATATTTATCCTCTTTTGCTTCTGTTTCTTTTTCTGTAGAAGTGGGTGGATGGTACCAAGCTTGTAGGGTTGTTATGAAAATCAAATGACTTACTGTTTACAAACTGCTTAGAACTGCTTGGTACAAAGTCAGGACTATGTGCCTGTTCAAGAACATTCCTATCTTCAGTTCACTCTTCTCCCGGCAGCTTCTTTGCCCCCGGCCTGGTCACGCTGCCCCTGACTCATTGAAAGTCTCAGCTCCCTGTTCAGTGTCACTCAGCACTGATTTCATAATCACTGGTGATTTCAGTAGCGAGTGACCGTCTAATACGACTCGCTGGCCCCACGGTCTTACTCTAGAGCCCAGTCGTTTCGATGACAGTGGCCGTGACCCTGCAGACTCTGGATCTTGAGCAGCTCACTCTGCAACGACCCCCTGGCATCTTCACAGGTCACGCCTGGGGTCTGCAACCCCAGCAACACTGTGACCCTCACCAAGGCTTCAGTCCACGGATGTTACCACTGTTTCCCTCATGCCTGTGCTGCTCCCCTTATCCAGCTTAAATTCCACGGCCCATGGCCGTGTCACCCTGCACTGCACGGCCCTCTCTGTCCCCAGACTGCCTGCAGCTCCCGCCCAGCCCAGGGCAACCCTGTGTCCCCCGCACCTGCCGCTTCCTCCTCGCCGTGCTGCGGACTGAGTGTGTCGCAGGGCCCCGTGCTCAGACCGAGTCGGCACCGCTGCCTCTGCTGTCACTCACGGGATGATCTCGTCCAGAGTCGTAGCTCTCACACCACTGTCTGAGTTTGGGTTCTCCCAGAAGCAGAACCTGAAACCACGCTTCAAGTGGAAGTGATCGGTCGGAAATCGGGGAGTTGTGTGGGAAGGCGGCCAGTGAAGGGTTTACTGTTGAGCCAGCTGCCATCGGGCGCAACTGGAGCCTAATCCCGCCGGGACACTCGGGAATGTGGCAAACTGCAGCCTCACAACTACCCACTCGAGGGGCCAGAGACACGGGGCATCTACATACCAGCGTCCCAGCGCTCCCGTCTGAGGGCTGTTGGGCACATGTTAGTTACTGCTGTGCCATGTGCACCAGCAGCCGTCCGGCAGAGACGCAGGTGACAGCGGCAGTTCCTAGGATGCAGGCAGGGCACTGACAGCTCTTACAACAACCACCTCGATGCTGACAGCTCCCAAAGATTTGTCTCCAGTCCAGATCTCGTCTCAACCCCAGCTCACGTTCAGCTGCCCGTGGACAAGGCAGATCGACCTGCACTTAGGTATCTAGCAGACATCGTAAATGTAAAATCACCAAAACCAGTCTTGCTCCCAGAACCTGCATCTCCTACAGGCTTTCAGTTAGTGGCAGCTGCACGCTGTCAGTTGCTCAGGCAACCATCATGGCATTGCCCTTGATTCTTTATGTCCATTCCACATCCAGTCCATCAGTTCAGCACCACGGGTTCAACTTTCAAAATACACCCAGGAACCGACCGCATCTCACCATCTGAACCACAGCTGCTCTGGTCCAAGCCACTTCCATCCATAACCTGAACAATGCGAGTACCTGCCTGGCTGCTCTCATGACTGACACTGCAGCCAGTGATCTTTTTAAAAGGTAAATCAAGTAAATGTGTTTCTCACAGGGACATGGGTTAGCTAGCCATTCTGAAACTATGGATATTCTAAAATCAAACAAGTACGGATATTGTAGATGATACGAACTGAGTGTGTCACTCTTGGAAGAAGATGTTTGCATATCAGTGAGGGGAAAGGCAATTAGAAGAACCCTGCTGAACTGGTTGGTTGAATCCAAAGGATCAGTATAAATTTACAGTTTTAATATATAAAGGATTTCTGCTTCCGTAAGGGTGGAGTAGAGACCCCTAAAAATCTGCTCCTTGCCAAAAATGTCAAAATCAACTCTTTAGGAACTTAACCTTTGGTTAATTTTTTTTTTCAGAAATTAACTAAAGGCTAGCAACAAGCTGAAGAATGTTTATTAAAGGAAAACAGCCGAGTCTCTGTAGGAATAGCCAGGGGCATTTTAACTTGCCCTAATTCCTGTCCCTTGTCCCTGATTCTGTAGTGGCCTTGAGAACCAGCAGCCTAGTGACCACAGCAGGGGACAGAATGGATTTCGAGCTCCCCCAGGTTTCCACTGCCAGAGAACTGCCGCTACTGGACTGATCTGCAGCTCACTGACAAGCTGTTCTTGGCACCGGTCTTTATTTGACCTGATTCAGAGCTCGCTCTGCAAACAGCCCTACCTGCAGGGCCAGGGGCGCGGACGGTTAGCACTGTGGCTGCCTGAGGCGAGTGTCACCAGCTGGGGCTCACAAAAGGCTGAGCAAAAAGCTGAAAAGGAGAAATTGAGGAAGACGTCCATGGGAGCACTGATAAGCTTGAACACATCCCGGGAATCTGGAAGTCCGCGTACAGCGCTGTGTGCATGCCCAGCAAAGACCCACGAAGGCCCCAAGCTCTCACCCCTGGCCAGTCTTGAGGCTCTGCTCATGCAGGAAGTGAAGGTTAAGGCACAGGTGTAAACTGCCTGCTGAAAACGTGACTTGACAAACAGACATGCACAATAACTAGAAAACTAACTGGCTCAAGGCATGAAAGGAAATCTCTGTCTAACCATTAGCTTACCACTAGGTTGAGTAGAGACCTCAGTAACCAAACATGACCAAGAATACAGAATTTACATAATTAGTCCAGGGAAGTCACAGCACCAACAACAAACAGCAACAAACCCTGGGGAAGAGGTGATCTCAATGCCAGAGCTGACACATTATTTAAAATGTTCAATTTTCAACAAATTATAAGACATGCAAAGAAACAGAATTATATGGCCCCCACATAGCAATTTTTAAAAACCAGTCAATAGAAACTATCCCTGAGGAAGCCCAGTCTTTATTAGGCAAATACTTTAAATAACGGCTATTATAAATATGTTGAAGGAACTAATGGAAACCATGTCTAAAGAATTAAGGGAAATTATGTGAATGATATTTCACTAAACATAGACTATCATTAAGGAGTTAGACATTATAACAAAGAACCAAACAGAAATTCTGGAGTTGAATTCAAATCAAACAGCAGATTTGAACTAACAGAAGAAAGAATCAGTGAATTCGAAGACAGGTCAATTGAGACCATCCAGTCTGTGGAACAGAAAAAAAAAAAAATGAATGAAGAAAAATGAAGAGTTTCAGAGACCTGTGAGACACTGTACCAAGCATAGCAAAATACCAAGCATGCCAACCATAGTGACAATCCCAGAAGGTACAAAAAGAGAAAGGAGCAGAAAGAATATTTGAAGAAATAATGGCCAAAAATTTCCCACATTATATTAAAACATTAATCTTCATATCTAAAAAGGGAAATGAACTCCAAGAGATTCACACTTAGATACATACATTATAGTCAAATTGTTGAAAAAGAGATATCTTCAAAGGAAAAACATAAAGCAGCAAAGGACCCTCCACAAAACTAGGAGCTGACTTCTAAGCAGCAGTGAAGGCCGACGGCAGTGAGATGATGTATTGAAAGTGCCAAAGGAGAAAGACTCAACCAAGAATTCTACGTCCAGCAAAACTATCCTTCAAAAACGAGCAACTATGGCAGTTTGTCTTACAAACCAAATAAACCAAAACTGAGATAATTTGTCTTCAGCAGACTTGCCCAACAAAAAATATAAAAGGAGAATCCTTTAGAATGAAATGGAAGGAAACTAGACTCAAATATATGTGAAGAAACGCAGGGCACCAGTAAAGGTAAATACATAGATAATACAAAGGGATAAACGTATTTTGGTTTGTAACTCTTTTCCTATATGATTTAAAAGACAACTGCATTAGGAAATAATTTTAACACTGTTGATGGACTTACAGTATATAAAGACATAATACGGCAAAACTATAAAGGGAGGGGGAACAGAGCTATGTATGAGCTTTTGAAATAGAAATTAAATTGATATTCATCTAAGATGTTAATTTGTAATCCCTAGGGCAACCACTATGCAAATAACTCAAAAAACCTACAGTAAAAGAAATAAGGGGATTAAAATGGGATACTAGAAAATATCTAACACAAAAGAAACCAATAATGGAGGACTAAGATGGGGAAAAAAAGCATAAGACAGAAAACAAGAGGCAAAAAGGCAGACATCAATCCTGTATGAGCAGTAATTTCACTAAATGTAAATGAACTAAACATGCTAACCAAAAGGCAGAGACCGGCAAATTGGATTAAAAAACATCGTCTGACCAGGTGCTGTGGCTGGTCAGATCCCAGCACTGTGGGAGGCTAAGGTGGGAGGACTGTTTGCAGCCAGGAGTTTGACACCAGACTGGGTAACATAATGAGACCCCATCTCTACAGAAAATTTAAAAATTAGCCGGGCATGGTGGTGTGCACCTGTAGCCCTGATTACTTAGGAGGCTGAGGCAGGAGGATCGCTTGGGCCCTGGAGTTTGAAGTTGCTGTGAGCTAGGCTGACACCACGGCACTCCAGCCTGGGCAACAAAGTGAGACGCTGTCTCTAAAAAACAAACATCATCCAGCTGTATTATATAGACATATATATGTACGTGTGCAAGAGACACACTGTAAATTCAAACACACAAGTTGACAATGAAAGCGTGGGAACAGCAGCCGTAGAGACGCTGGAGTAGCTGTGCTGTGTCTACACTCCATCAGTCAAGTAGATTTTAAGACAAAAATTGTTACTAAAGACAGAAAAGGACGTTTTATAATGATGAAAAGGTGAATCCATCACAGATACAAAACAGCCATGAAGACGCACGTGCCTAACAACAGAGGTATGCACGAACGCAAACACACGAAGCACAAACTGACAGGACTGAAGGAAGAAACGGCAATTCACCAGTGACGGCCACGCGGGGAGACTCCGGCACCCGCCTGCGGTGATGGAGGGACATCGTGGAGCGGACGAGGGCACGTCACCACCAGCCTCACAGGGTTAGAAACGTGATGCCATGAGCCACAGGAGGCCGACACCCCAGATGAAATTAACAAACCCTAGAAAGATACAAGCTACCGAAACCGGCTCAGGAAGAAAGAGAATCTGAATAGAACAGACCTATAACAAGAGAAGATATTGAATCAGTGATTAAAAAATAAACACCTCCTACAAAGAAAAGCTCAGGTCCAGTGGCTTCACTGGTGATCTATGTCAAGCATTTAAAGAATGATGCTAAGCTTTTTCAAACTCTTCCAAAAATACAAAAGGAGGAAGCACAATTCAACTCACTCTACA
Organism: Varecia variegata; assembly: GCA_028533085.1. Classification (NCBI taxonomy): domain Eukaryota; kingdom Metazoa; phylum Chordata; class Mammalia; order Primates; family Lemuridae; genus Varecia; species Varecia variegata. The sequence goes on along the minus strand of CM052447.1, from coordinate 31,825,432 downwards.
AGGTCAAGATTACACTGATAACAAAACCAAAGATATCACAGGAAGGGAAACGACACAGCAGGTTCCTTACGAAAACAGATGCTAAAATTCTCAACAAAACACTAGCAACTGAATCCAGCAGTATATAAAAAAGTATTATATACTAAAAGCACAGGCAACAAAAGAAAACACAGGTAAACTGGACTACATCAGAATTTAAACTTCTGTGGATTAAAAGACAGAATCAACAGCGTAGAAAGGCAGCCTGCAGGACGGGGGGGGGGGGGGGAGGAATGTTTGCAAATCATATGTCTGACAAGGGTTTAATATCCAGAATAAAAAACTTTTCCAACAATTTTTAAAAGGCCAGGCGCAGTGGCTCACGCCTGTAATCCTAGCACTTGGGAGGCTGAGGCGGGCGGATTGTTTGAGCTCAGGAGTTCGAGACCAGCCTGAGCAAGAGCGAGACCCCGTCTCTACTAAAAAAAAAAATAGAAAGAAATTATCTGGCCAACTAAAAATATATATAGAAAAAAAAAATTAGCTGGGCATGGTGGCGCATGCCTGTAGTCCCAGCTACTCGGGAGGCTGAGGCAGGAGGATCGCTTGAGCCCAGGAGTTTGAGGTTGCTGTGAGCTAGGCTGACGCCACGGCACTCACTCTAGCCCGGGCAACAGAGTGAGACTCTGTCTCAAAAAAAAAAACCTGATTTAAAAACGGGCAAAGGACTTGAAATAGACATTTCATTAAAGAAGATATAAAAATGGCCAATAAGTACATGAAAAGATGTTCAATGTCATTAAGCATTAGGAAAATTCAAATCAAAACCACAATAAAATATCACCACACACCCATCAGGATGACTACTATCGAAGAAAAAGAAAGGAGAGGAGGAGGAGGAGGAAGAGGAAGAGCAATGTCGGTGAGGCTGTGGAGAATTGGAACCCTTGTGCACTGTTAGTGGGAATGTAAAATGATGCAGCCACTGTAGCGGTTCCTCAAAAATTTTTTTAAATTTAGAAATCTCTAGAATAGAATTACGATACAATCCAGCAAACCCACTGCTGGCCGTGTATCCAGGAGAGCTGAAAGCAGGGCCTTGGTGAGACACCTGGGCACCCACATTCAGAGCATCAGTTACAACAGCCAAGAGACAGAGGCACCCACATGTCCACTGACGGATGGATGGATCAGCAAAATGTAGTATATTCACACAATGCAACATTAATCAATATGAAAAAAGGAAGGAAATTCTAACACATGCTATGACATGGATGAACCTTGAGGACATTCTCAGTGAAATAAGCCCGTCACAAAAGGCAAATACTGTAGGATTCCACTTATATGTGGCATCTGAAATAGTCAAATTCATAGAGACCAAAAGCAGAAAGGTGGCTGCCAGGGTGTAGGGCAGGGAGGAACGGGGACTTGTTCACTGGGCAGAGTTTCTGTGTTGCAGGATCTCAAGATTTGTTGCACAATAATGTGAATGTACTTAACAATCCTGAGCTGTGCACTTAAAAATGGTTAAGACGGTAAATTTTACGTGTATTTTACCACAATTAAAAACTTTTAAAGGCTAAATATATATTTTATATACACACACATAGAGACAGACATACAACTATGTACACATGCATGGGTTAGTGTGCACACATATATTCTAGTTCTGTCACTGAGAGGGCCGAAACGCAGTGACACCCCAGTAACATCAGGACACCTCAGATCCTGATTTCAGAACATCCTCTTCAATAACAGGAACTCTGGATCCTTGGAGAAATGGTTGATTTCAGGGTGAGGCAGGGAAAATACAATGAGCCTGGAATTTTTGTGGTGCCAGAAATTAAGAGAAAATATTCAAAAAAGATGGGGTTTGTTCAAGAATACAGGACCTAACCTGAATTATTAATAACTCCTAATGAACAAAGATGGAACAATTTGAGAAACAAAATTAAGACAGTATTAAATTATAACCCATAGAGTAAAATAAATATTCATGAGCTCATGTGGATATAAGCAAGTACTTAATAAATGAGGGGCAAGGACAGCTCTTCTTTATATATTTGTTAACTGAAAAGGGAAAGGTAGTAACTCTGAAGTGGAGAAACCTGACAGAAACCACCTTAACCAAGTGGTCAGAGTCGACACCACCAATAAGACGACACGTTGACACCATGAACCCCGTGACATCACGCACCGAGGAGGACACAACTTCATTTCCGTGACAGTCTTGCCAAAAATGTGTCACCTCAGTCCCGTTATGACAGAACACCAGGCAGATCCAAACTGAGCAACACGTGACAGCGTGACTGTTCGGTATTCTTGGAAAGTGTGCGGGTCACGAAAGACGAAGACACTGAGGAGCCGTCACAGACCGGAGGGGACGAGGGAGAATTAGCAGCTGAATGCACGTGAGATCCGGGTGGGATCTCGAAACAGAGGAGACGCCAGTGGAGACACTGACGAGACCAGAGTCCACCCTTCACTCCACGGTGGCAAATCAGCGTTCACGTTTCCGTTTTCGGTCACTGCACTGATTATGCACCGTGTTACCGTCGGGAGAAGCTGGCTAAGGGAGGATACGGAAACTCTCTGGACTATTTCTGCACCTTTTATATAAATCTAAAATTAAAAATAAAAGTTTTTTAAAAAGAAAAAAGGTAAATCGAGTCATAGCGCTCGTCTGCTCAGCACTGCAGGGGCTGCCGATGCCGGTCGCCACGGGAGCCCTGTCCTGACGGCCGCCCGCGACTCGGACACTGTTCCCGCCACGCTCGCCTCGCCCCGCCTCCCCGCTTCAGGGCCACCGTGGTCTGAGGACACGTGTCCCCTCAGTACTCACATGCCGGAGTTTAGCCCCCGAGGGGGTGGCAGTAAGAAGTGGGGCCTCTGAGGGGACAGAATTCCCGCCTTATAAACGGGCTTCAGGCAGAGTCGTCCCTTTTGCCCCTCCCCACGTGGGGACACAGCACAAAGGCACCCCCTGGGGGCAGAGCAGCCCTCGCCAGACACCTGTCCTGCTGGCACCTGCACCTGGGACTTCGGCCTCCAGAGCCGTGAGAAACAGAGCTCTGTCATTGGTGAGTTACTGCGGTCTCGGGCATTGTGACAGTGGCAACACAAACTAAGACGAGGACCTTCGCACTCGCCTGCGGCTTCAGCTTGGCAGCCCCTTCCCCAGACACCCTTGTGGCCGCCGCCTCCCGTCCACCCGGTCAGCGAGGCCTGACCTCGCCGCGCTTTCCCGCAGCTCATTCACCCCATTCAACCCGCCCCGCCCTTCCCTCCACCTCTCACGCCTCGTGCTGTGTCACCCGCCTGTCCCCACCCACTGGAATGTGCCTCCAGGACGGCACGAACCGTGCTGCTCAGCACCCAGCGCCCGGTGAGCACTCAATGACATGGCCCGGCGCACAGTCAGCACTCAACCGACATGGCCCAGCGCACAGTGAGCATTCAACCGACATGGCCCAGCGCACAGTCAGCACTCAACCGACATGGCCCAGTGCACAGTCAGCACTCAACCGACATGGCCCAGCGCACAGTCAGCACTCAACCGACAGCACCCAGCGCACAGTGAGCATTCAACCGACATGGCCCAGTGCACAGTCAGCACTCAACCGACAGCACCCAGCGCACAGTCAGCACTCAACCGACAGCACCCAGTGCACAGTCAGCACTCAA